>JAODOY010012207.1:0-53040 GCA_025399855.1 Forbesichthys papilliferus | reverse complement strand
TGGTTTGTTTTGGGGATGGTGGGAATGGGACTCCCGATGTTTGTTTGTGATTGGAGGGTTGGGATGATGAGTGTAACGAGTGTTGGTATTACTTTTATATATTGTATTGTTTTAACTCATTTTGAATTGTTTTTAATGACGTAGTGTGAAGCATGTTGTGTTACATGAATTTGTATGAAAAGTGCTATATAAATAGAGATTGATTGATTGATTGATTGAAACAGGCAAGTCGACAAGATGGCCCCCAGAGCATGCAGCCAGGACCCTATCTGATTCTGCATCACTTTCCATGTATGTACTGTATGTACTGTACTGGGTAATAGGTAACAAGAGTACATCTTCACATATACCATTTTACAAGTTATGTAATTATGATCATACCTCGTAGAAAATAAAATAAGTTAATGTCATCTAAATGCAATCTGTGTTAAGACAAAGAGGATATGTCTTTAGCAATAAATAAATACTTTGTATTTCCAGTTCATCATTTTAAAATAAATTGTAAATGATAAACTTGAAAATCCCAAAAACTTTATGGGCATTTTTGTGGCTTCTTTCAGGAGACATGACTACACTAATTCGTGCAACTTTTAAGTCAATCTAATGATTTCATATTTTCTGTAATCTTAAGGGTTTGTCACGTTTATGGAGCGGGAAGGACACAAGCGCACGACAGGTTTTGATTCCAGGGGTTTAGTTAAACAGAAACACGGAACAAACAGGCAGGAATACGTACAACCGAATATAAGGTAACAAACCGACAAACATGAGAAAACACACGAAGGCTACACACAGGATACAAAGACACGTCATTGGACAGGGCATAACAAGCGACAGGTGAAAGCAATACACAATCTACACGAGGGCAGTGACACGGACTGGGGAACCAAAAAAAAAAAAAAACAGGGAAAGAGAAAAAATAAAAACAGGACACGGCTGGAACCATGACAGGGTTGACACCGAAGAATCCTTTTAGAGTGGACAATATATTCATGAATCATGACTGTACAGTATGTTCCGAGTAAAGATACATCTATATGTCAATTCATCCATCTAGTATTTTATCCCTTCTCGTTCCTTTTCAGGGTCAGAGGTGATGGAGCCCATTATCGTTCTCATTGGGTGTGGGATCCAGAGGTCCACGTGCATTGTGCATTGCCAACACTAGTTATTTTCTGAAATGTAGTTAGTTAAGTAAGATTACATAACTGCCTGCCTCCACAAATTAGAGAATTCACACAGTTGGACAGGCTATGATTTTAGCTGTGAAGAGATATACTGGCTGTAAGACAGCCAGAGAAACAATGAAAGTTAAATCTTCTCAAAAGGAGTGTTGGCACGAGATTCCAAGACCTGCGTCTTTCTGTGAAATCCTCTATTCTCAGCCCGAGCAGCAACATGAGATAAAAGACACTGGATCACTTCACCATTGTGCTTTTAGCATTTGCATTTACACCACACCCGCATATTTGCATGGGTTATTACTGTGCTGTCAGCTCATATCGCTTCCTCCCAACCCCAGCTGACCAGACGGCGGGAGCTGGGGGTGGGGCTGAGGGGATTCAAGTACTTGTCAAGAAGGGGAAGGGGATGACACACACAGACAAAAGCTTGTGTCACACCGAACAGGTTCCCAAGTTCTGAGGCCCATTAATCATACCAGTTGAAAATAAAGTTACCGATGTTTGCCTGCGAGTGCAGATGTGTGAGGAAGACGTATAGGCTAATCAGGAGAATGTGGGTTTGTTTGTGTGTGCACGTCTTTGCAAAGCATATGGTTCCATGAATGCATCAAGGAGAACCAAGATCTGCCTCGTGACTCACGCTGCCCCAGTACAGTAATACAGTAGCAGAATACACCTACGTGTGTTTAGCCCACAGCCCTTCATAGTCAAACTTCTTAAAGGCTTCTGGGTTTTCATTGACAACGGTGTGGAAGCTAAGCGTGAGGCTTGCTGCCATTCTCTTTAGGGAACAATTAGAGAGCTTATACGCTATTGCGTTACATCTCCCCATCTGACATGATGGGAAATAAGATACGTCACGACTGTGTATGGCTTTAACCACTCGTTCCCCCGGCTACCACCCTCGTGAGATAAACCAGCCTTGGACTTGAAGCGTTGTGTGTAATGAGGACAAGGGGGACAGGAGGGTGCGCCAACACAGTTTGAGGGCTCAGTTAAGACGGGACAAAGGGGACAGATATTTTCACCCGCATAGCAGACAGTGGCAGATGGACCTGGCCCCGCGCAAAACTCAGCATCAATAATGCCGTGACTGACACAGTCATCCCCAAAGTCCATTTTCTGCTCTGAGGCATGGGTTTGGATTGGCAATCTGTTCCGATTTGGCCTCTTTACCTTTGGTCCCCTCCGGCCACTACATTTGGCAGCTGAATATCTCACCGAGCACAGACATTCGTGTGACGTTAAAGGTCCCTCGTGCCTAAGGTGTCACAGACAAATTGCTTGATCAGAGTGGTTGTAAGGGCTGATACTGACACTTTCTTTATGAGACCTAATTTACAGAGTGAAGGGGGGGGTAGGGTTGTAAAAGTATACGAGGCCAAAGAGTTGGAGAGCAAGGGCAGTATCCATCATTCAATTTTCAGTTTTGGCCTTAGACCATATTAGCTATCCCCAAAGAAATCTTTGAGAGAGGCTACATCAGATGCATACAGCCAGACGGCCTATACGCAGCAGTCATGGAGAGAAGCGAATATTCACATTTCAAACTGGCACATCTGTAAGCTTGATGGGACAGCAATGAGCAAGACAAAACAAGGCCATACAAATGTGTGTGTGTGTGCACGCGCATGTGTGTGTATATATATATATATATATATATATATTAACATTTTCTATCTTTTAATCGGATTCTTTTAACAATGTTTATTAATGTTGTTTCTCTGTAGTTTTGTATATGTTTATGAGAAGCACAACTGTGCATGTATTCCCTCTCTGTAATGCCGGGTATCCACTACATGACTTTTTTGTCTCTCACGATTGTTACCATGTCAGACTAGACGAACATTGTGCGATACATTCTTGACGTGTCGTGGCAGGGAGACTGGCAACAGTACACGTCCGATCACAGTATGCTGTCATTCACGACCTGGCGCGAGATCATGTGTCATCGGGGAGGAGGGATCAAGAAGTTGTCAATCATAGTTCGCAGCGCGTCCGGTCAAGTATTTGTCAATCATGGCTACACAAGCGCTGTGTGTGATGCTGGGGATTATATGCTCCGAAAAAAAGAAAGAAAGAAAGAAAAGACAACATCGCCACGTTCTGTCCCGACGCTGAAAATGCGTCAGTCACGACCAAATCTGGTCAAAATCAGCCTGAAATCGTGTAGTGGACCCGGCATAAGTTTAAGATGCAATTCTGTATGAAAAGTACTATATAAATAAAGATTATTATTATTATTAACATATTAAGAGGTTGAGAAAGTTTTCCTTTATATTAATGACCTGGGCGGGATCAAGCTCAAGTATTCTGGTCATTTCTACCACAGATCCAGCATCATGAATGGCAACACCACAAAACATGGTGTGGTTTTACGGTTTGCACTGAGCACTAAGCAAAACAAAACCTAATACTGTATGTAAGTGTCTATAACACTCGCAGAACAGTCATTTACCATGTGCTTAGAATAGTTAAAGCATCACAGAGAGAAATGATTGTCAAACAGCTTCAGGACTCAGCCTAATTGTCCTCCCCATGCTGTTTTCTAGTGAGCATGATGCTCAGTTCAGGCACTATTTACCATACACAGTATTAAAATGGCGTCATCATTCCTTTATTAACATTGTTTAAGATTTTCATTCAGTTTGACATTAAGTATTTTTTGTCTATAAATACTGTAATGTATAAAAAGGTTTGCCTCTACGTAAATACAATACTGATAATAACTGATAATAATTATCATATTATTATATTATTACTATTATTATAGACATAATGAGTGTCATCACAGAGTGATAGCTGCATATGTAAATATACAAAATGTCATCATTAGGAAATCATGAATGTAGCTTTTATGTTGATGGGGCTGTATTAAGATACAACTAGCAATGTTGCTACAACTGTTTTGATCGCCTCAGCTAGATCTACCACCATTTCGAGACAAGCTTGACTTCAAAGTCATCTCACTAACTCACCCTGATTGGTCCGCCAAAAAAGATAGGTTTCCAGACTATAATCTCAGCATTGAGCTGAGAGTACTGAAAACTGTAGTTGGGTGGAGCCAGGCTATTACTTACTGTAAGCACCTCAAGAGCATGAAAATTACATTCATTCATTTTTATTTACTTGTCCATACCTCTGAGCCAAGGTGAAATAAACAATAAAAGAACATTATTGTGAACCTATAAATAATAGAAATGCAGAAAATTATTTACTTAAATGTTGATATTCTTGCAAACAGTATTTTAGATATACGTTGACGATGCACTTATAACACTATTTTACAAAATAAATATCCACTAGCCATTTCCAGAGTGGTACAATGTCATCATCTTCCCATGAATACACATGATAGCTTCTACTTATTTTAGGCTTAGGTTTTAAATTACGGAACTGCACAATATAACAGGTTCACAAACACATAGATACGATTAACAAAGCAGTTGTGTAGCAAGATAAATACACACAAATGCAGCACAGTGGATCTAAATACTTTGCAGTGTCAAATTAAGTAGGAATGACAAACAGGGAAACATATTATATTTTCTAGTAACCCCCAGTAAATATTGATGTAAAAGTAAGTGAAGTATTGCACAGGTGGGCATAAGATCCCAAATGCCTTCAAGAGGTATCCCCAACCCAGTATAATAACTCAGCTAAAGTGCATTAGCACTTACTGTATCTGAGAATTTAGCGAGGTACAATGCTGCCAGATGAATCTTTAGCACCTATGGCACAGTATGTATACTTAATGAGCATTAACTATGCATTGATAAGGACCCATCAATTCTCACTAGGGCCCTAGTTATCTGCTCACGAAGCAAGCTGAGGAAAACTGCAAGTTTGATCTTAGGTGTGGCCAATACTTTCTTGCTAATTTCAGGTTGCAGTGGTAATTCCAATGTCTTTCAGTTTGCAAAGGCCAATATTATTCACATAATAAAATAAGCTCTGGCACATTTTTTCCACAATTACAATGAAGCTTAGAGCAGTCCAGTAATCCGAATAAAAAGGAATTAAGTGCACAATGTACCAAGTAAGATCAAATATAACAATATTACAACCAGTACCGTACATTGTATTGTATCCCAGGCATATGCACATTTCTGTGTAGAATACTTATTATATTATGAAATTATTATTTTCAGAACATGTGTTTAGAACAGGCCAGACATTCTTATTACTGTAACAATGTATTCTTTACATTGTACTGTGATGTCACAATACAAAATAATATACACATTTATGGCAGCCTTATTATTGTAGATAATTATCTAAATAAAATATGGCACGAGCTCAAACCCTGATTTAATAACAATTGCATAGATATCTTTGGAATGCAAGTGAAAAAACGATTCCTAATCTCCATGGTCATCACCCTAGTATTACAGGGGATAGTGGGTGATGGCATGGCTTTTGGAACATGTGGTTTCTGAGCCCTTTTTGTCAAGCCCTAAAAATGTTTTGCATTGTAATGCAGCATTACAACAATTGCCCATACCCAGATGGAGCTTGAGTGAGAGCAAGCCAGGTTGGTTTAGAATTGGCACAGGTAAAGCAATGGAATGCCAAAACAAGTCCACAGTAGTATAAATGCCACATTTAACAAGTCTAACTTGCTATTGTAGAATAAAAATATAATCATAACTGAAAGAAAGTAATTAGAATACAGTAGACGTGTCACATGAAGTGTTAATGAAGAAGGGTAAACTTTGTGTCTAGTCAATTAAGTATATGTAGCCTACATTCCTTTTTATGAACCTTCTCTACACATTACTTGGACTTGAGTTCGGCTTTAGTAGCTATATAAGGATTTACGTTGGCCCTGAAGTGCAAATCAAATCTACATTATATAAGAAAAAATACCATAGATTATTGAAGCACATTTAGAAGTTGCAAAACACGTTGCAAAACACGTACTAATGTGAAAATAATTTTACCAACTACCAAACTATAGTAAAACAAATGTCAAATTTGATTTGCACTTTAGAGCAAATGGATGGAGCTTTCGGTTAGATTATCTGACCCCTTGTGGAAAAGCACATGTAGGGACATGCTAATTTCCTATATTCTTGAGAAGAACTAATTATACTGTCACTGAAATATATTGTGCTTATTTGCAATTAAACTGATCATATCATTTTGATTAAATAATTATAAATCTTAAAGGGATGCATCAATATTCACCAACTGGCCTATTGGACCCATATAGTTTTGATGACACTGTTATTTACTACACTACACCATCTGCAACACAGGCCCTTGATCTTTTGCAGTATGCTTTTAACACTGTAAAAACTGCTTAAATTGGTCTTAAATGCAAGCAAATCTAAAGCAGTTATTTTCCAATTCAAGGGAATAACCAATTCATTATTCAAGTGTCTGGACCTATGAGGAGAATTAACTGGTGACTGACTCAATTTATAAATATCTTGGTATATTCATGACCATACATTAAATGTCAAAACTCATATAGATAATCTGGTTTCTCAAGATGAAACTAGTCTTTTTTTAAAGATCAAAATCATGCTTAGCAATTTGGACTAGAAAATACCAACTGTGATTTGCTTTATATGAACGCTTCTGCCCAATATCTACAAACACTGGATATTTTCTATCCTTATGCTCCACGATTACTGGATGAAATGATATGATGCATAATTGTACTCTCTACTCTAAAGCCCAATGTTCCTCCTTATATGCACAAAGGCATACCCATCGTCTGTGTTATATTTATGTAAGGCACACCTTGTGCTAGTTCCTACCTACCCAGTCAGAATCTGAACGTGGGTCGCTTCCGCATTCCAACCGGAGATCCGTATTACAGTCACACTCACTTTACTGCTCAGTTCCCAATGAAGACTGCATACTGGCTGTGTACAGGAGTCGGCGTGTCAATTAAACTCAGTTAGGTCAGAAAAATCAAAGCAGATACAGGCCGAAGCTGTGGGAAAGCGCAGCAAGTTGTTCACAGTTCAAACACTGCGGGATCAATGGACAATGCTCAGCAGAACAGAGTTAGATAACAGCATTATATCCAAGTCTTGGACAATGTTTATAACAGTATAGTAAGACATGCAATGATGTGGTTAGAACAGTGCTTGTGTTAACACACATATATATAATATATAATGTTTGCATTATTTTAAACTTACAGTTACTGTAACTGTTACTGTACTGTACAGTACCATAACAAATGTTGGTATTAGATGTTTTCCTGGTGTGTAGTATTACGACTGACACACATAAATGGTAGCATACTGTAGCAAGATTAGACTATAAACTTAAAATAACTATAAAAATGACTTAAAATGACTATATGATAAAAGACTATAAACTTGAGTGGGCCTACTTAAATAAATTAGCCGATAGCTATGTTTAGGGCCTGTGTCCACCAAATGCCTTTTTAGCGCTAAGAGTACCTATTTTCCATACAAACCCTAGTAGTGCCTTGGGTGCTATCAATCTAATCAATCTTATCAATCTAACTTTAAAACCAGCGCATATCTGAATTCATCTTAGGACAGCATTCACGTGTGATTTATGAAACTGTTCGTATCTCGCCAATTTAGCGGAAGAATTTGTCATCATTTAAATACCATGCCCCTAAATATGTTTGATTTAGAGGCCTCACCCCTAGAGTTTAAAACATAGAGATTTGTAAAACATCAAAGAAGACGAGCTTCTCGGACCCACTCCAATAAGTGGCAGAGCAGAAGTGTTAGACACACTCCAACCGTGTAGTGCTGCCTAAATTTAATTTATGAAAGAGAACCTGAAATGTGTATAGAATGAATAAAATGTTATATTATAAGTTTAACGTTGTACTTTTACATTTGAGAAGAAATGTATGAGGTTGTGAATCATTAGCAGAGCCCCAGAGAGAGAGAGAGAGAGAGAGAGAGAGAGAGAGAGAGAGATCAAACTATGGTTCTGTACGGGGCTACAGAGCCATAGTTCATTATGTAATATTTCATGCTTTAATGCTTTGCAATTGTGCAGGTAATGTTCAGGGTTTGCAATCTGGTGGAATGTTTGGGCTGATTAATATTGAAACAACAGGATCCCCTGCAGGTGTGCAGCTAACCCTGTATGGGTGACTGACCCTTTATCGCATCTCGTAATCTCGTAATGTAGTTACGTAGCATTTTTATTCCTCAATGGGGAACATGCAGAATTTAACCATTCTTTAATCTCATTTTTTAACCTTCTTCTTCAGATCACCTTCTTAACCTTTAGAAGCTTTTTGTTGCTTCTAAAATTGCACCATGAGCGCAAAATGAAACGCAAGTCGTGTGTGTATGCATTATTTATGTGGTTTGGTGTACTGTGGATGACGAGGATGAACATTATTATTAAGTTACAATTTGTCTGATGAGATAGATGGAACATAACACACAATGTAATAGTGAATTTAAGTGTACTTTATTGGCTATCTTAACCATTTAAATGCAGACTTTTCAATATGCGGACACGTGTAGAGGCAAATGTTTGGATTGATAGCCAGACAGGGTATGACTTTCCTTCTCTCCGAGGCACATCACCTCAACCATAAACTGCTGAACCTACTGTAGCTAAGCCGTTTGGAATGCATAGTGTGCGGTATATGGTGGTACAGGGAAGCCTAATGGCTTGTGTTGAGAAGGTGGGCACTGTAATTAGAAAGGCTATACACAAACTTCAATAACTTTAGAATTGGATAGAAGATAACTCTGCAGTCATATCCTCTATCATGTATATATCATGCCCACAGGTGAAAGGCATGTTTCCTACCTGTCATTGTGGCCCATGCTTATACTGCAATCAATGTTTTTTTTTAATAAATCTATGATACTGTAAATACTCTTTGATTCAAATATAGGTTATTTCACTTAGATTTGCAATACAGTATACCTTAAATGTACTTTTATACATTTACATACTATCAAATATTTATTACATACTTAGCTCAATATTACATGGTAGCGGCTCAACTAGACCTGACTGACGCTTTGACACTTTTACACCACATGCTATCTGATTGATATTTTTGGTTTTCCATCAGACAAAAGTTGTGGATACCTGGTACTTTTGTGGCATCCATTACTACTGTACACAGTATAAACATTTTATAATCTATATATAAAGGACCACAGGCAGATGTTTAATCATCGCTATGACAACTATAGCTACTTTGAGGGGGTACTATCTGCACACACTGTAAAGTACCTGGTACAACAAGCGAGTAGAGTCCAAAAGAAATGCAGGGAGGGCTAAGTCCAGACAAGTCGAGCCTGGACCATGCAGTGGTATTTAGTTTTAGTGCTTATTTTCAGGAAGGAAAAAAAATCTGTGTCTCCACTACAATTGTAATGCATCTACAACAACAAAAAAATGAATGAATTAATGAATTAATAAATATATATATATATATATAGTAAGTATATCCGTATACACAAACAATATAAATTTTGTCTTGCAGTATTGTTAAATTAAAGATATTTAAATAAAATCTATTTAATAATATATGAAAATGATAACTCGCACACACACACACACATATACGTACACACACAAACATTTTATACTTGAGTCTTTTCACACTCAGCAGATGGCAAAACAGCAGCCATTAAATCTTAAGTGTTTGCTTCTGGACATAGGGTACTTTATTTCAAGAGTGCTTTTCATCGCTGAACTTGTTAAGAAATTCAGCTTCATTCCAAAAGCCTGGTGGCAGCTACCCTTTTCAATCGACAAAGTAAGTGTGATAATAGTGTTACCATTGAAACAGCAAAGCAGATAAAGGATGCTAAGTGTTTCTGTTCGTGACTAAAAATACAAAATCAAGTGATAGGAAGCATGAAATTAACATGCATTCTGCGGGACAAAAATGGAAAACAATGTTGAAGCCGGCATAAAACAAAGACTTAGCAGAATACCATTTTCCCTGCAGGCGTGCGGTGAAGTCTGGGTGTAAATGCAATTGCGCTGTCAGACACTTTGTAAAGGATCTAAATATAATACTTCATGAGGACATGCACAGCATTGTGTTTTGACAATGGATAGAGAAATCAAATTTGAATGCAGAGGCCCCTTTTAACCTCAGCTATAGATTTAAGCCAATAGTATATTTAAAATAATGCCTGTAATAAAGGCATATGTTTCATTTTGTTCATGAAACCAGTAACATGTAAATTGTGGGATGAGAACTTAATAATTACTTATATTGTACAGACCCTTTTAGTGTACGTATGGAATACCTTGCTTAAGACATTTTAGTGGTGTCCCTGTTTGTATATCTACCGATGAATGTAGCAATGATCCCACACATGGTTGAACAACTAACCTGTTGGAGGATAAGGACAAGATAATAAGGATGTTTTACCAGCTGTGTTTCACACTGTACTGTATGTGCTAAGGATATGTTTACCCTGCTGGTGGAGGATTGGATTAAAGTGTTCTTACTGTTCCTTACAAGTTTATCACTTACATAATTGTCATCTTTCATTTACAGTTCTTGTAGCACATTATCATAAATATATTTTGGGCAAAAGGTCATTCTTTTTTAAGTTGTTTGAGACTTACTGTATATTCCTCCAAAGTGACTTGTGCATTTGTGTCTACTGCATACTGACAAACTATGGCCAGAAACTGGAACTGTATGCACTTGTGATTTTGAAAACTGGATACTGCACCACCAAAAAATGATAGCAACTAATATTCATTTTTTTATCCTATCAAAAATGTTTTTAATATGCGCAACTAATACTCTGGTGCGGCAATAAAATATGGCACTAACACTTAATAAAATCAACTAAAGTAATTAAATGTAGCTCCATAAATGTATCTGTAGATAATGTGTCAGAGTCCATTGATTTATTGATTTCATTTTTCATTAGTGCATGTTTGTATGTGTTTATAGTGTGTACTGTATATGTCCAATATGTGAATGCAGCTGAGGCAAGTGAGGCATAGCCCTACCATAAATAACTGCAAATTATACTGTAATAACTATATAAATGCTGTCTATTATAGTGTAAAATGATCATATAAATATATAATCTTAATACAACACCATCTATTTTCATAAATGATATAATTTGTCTTGCAATAACAATTTAAGTTCATGTTGTTCTAGCTTCTCTGCTGCTTGTCTGCATCGGTCTGCATTCACTCCGCAGCTCTCCCCAGCTACGGTGACGTAATTGGAGGGTCATTTTTCAGAAAAGTGCTTCTGTTTAACATACATGTGTGTGGTTTTGTACACGCATATTGCTTGATGTAGGCCACACAAATATGATGGTCCCCACTCACAGCAGCATCTCAAATTTCTAATTTGATTGGGTATGTTCTCTGTCTGAGAGAACTAGAGAGACGAGGGTAGATTATATTTTCTTTGCTCAGCTAACTCGGAAAACTTCCGAACATATTAGAAACTCTTTAGACATATTAGAAAGTTTGCGGGATAAATTTTAAATAAATCGCAATGGTGACCCCACCAGCCACATAATATTATCACTCTGCTGCTGCAGGAGCAGGGAATGGAATCGTCTTTTGAAGAAGTGGGGATGTTTTTTCTTCAATGAAGTTCAGCTACCGGTAGGCCTACTCGATGCTTTTTGCCACAAGGAAGGGTTACGTTTCTGCCGTGGAAGGAGGAATAATACCAGGTACGCCTACTCAGTCGGACCAATATCAGGGAGTGTGTAAAAACAGGCTACGGTACTGATCGCGGCTTAGTATTGATCACAGCTGTGATACGGTGTAACGTTGGTGCCAAAGATATAGGCAACTTACATTGAACAGCTGTGCAAGTAACAGTTCAGCATGCGTAGTTTATTGGTTAGGCATAGGATAGTACGCAATAGGGTGATCTGTTTGTTTATTTAATAATTTTTGTGGCTTTGCCATCACAAATAGTCTTGCAAATGTTGCCAAGGCTGAATTTGGAAGTTTTCACAATAAATAATTAGTTGGACGCCAGCTAATGTATCCTACTTTGTACTTTATTGACTTGGACAGGTGCAATAAGCCAGATCAACACTCCCGGTATGTTTAACCCTTTCTTCTGCTGTGTTCCCGATTGGTAGACTATATTCTCCCTTTATTTCGTAGTGATACAAAAACAAATTAGTGTTTAATTTCTGCGTGGGATATGTGTCGTACCTGTACTCAGAGCCATGGCTCTGCCTGTACTTAAATTAATGAATATAACACATCATAATTGCATAATTTGCATGTTAATGGTTGTAGCCTATGTTTTACAAAATAGTGTAAACGGCCAGCATGTTGTGGTTCTCTACACATTAGATGTATTATGCAATCAGTTAAGTATGATTCTGCTGACAATCGCTTTACGGCTTTATCATAATGTAGGCCTACATAACGTTGTTCATAGAAACCATGAACGTCCAGCCAGTCTATCCCCATGGTCCTCTCATGAATAGTATTCCATATTTATCTCAAATGGTAAACCAATTGTATGTTGAGATATGTTAATCATTGTGGTGCGAAGTTTGTGTAGTATTAAATAGACCACTATCGATAATGAAAGCGCTTTCTCTCTCTCTCTCTCTCTCTCTCTCTCTCTCTAACTCACACACACAGCACATCAGTACCGATCAGTACCCTATGTTACTAGACAAGACAGGTCAGCCTGTCGTTCTCCTGCATTTAGCCTGAACTAACAGATTTAATTTGCTAATTATTTTATTTAGCCCCACTATTAAATTGAAGATCAAAACGACACTGTGTGTATGTGTTACACTAAAGTCTAAAGCACTTGTGCTGTGTGCATGTTTGCTAAATAGTAATTTGTCACTAGTTACTGTACCAATGTCATTAGCTGGAGTCACATCCAGTTAGACAATTCCACACCCGGTCATATTTTTAGAGCAAAAAACAAAACATCAAAGGAATAATTTTCATCATCTTTTAAAACCACACCTGTGTGAAACAAAATTATACCTCAGCAACACCAATGTCCACACCACATGAGCTTAAACATGGGGACAATTTTATTTACTTTGATGAGCTGCTATTGTTATGAAAGAAACATTTGCAAAACATTAGTGTAAAGGCTTTATAGCACAAATCCATTAGTGTAAAGCCTTTATAGCCATTTGAAAGCATTGGGTCTAAGCGTATGTTGGCTCTCACTAGTGTATTACCCACTTATCATAAGTTATTATTTTACTAATAATAAACACAATAAAAATGACATCATATTTGTTTGTACACTTGATGTATGTAATATTGTCAATAAATATAAGTGATCCTTCATAATAACAATATGTCTATTAAAGTGTAAAGATTCAAAGCAAAGGTTGTGCATGTAGTCCTTTTATAATACAACTCTTAAAGTAGTTTCATATTCACTAAACAAGAAACCTAATATGTGGGGTTTAATTTTGTAAAGCTTGAGTATGTTTGGTACAAGAGTACAAAGTAAAACTTGCTTACTTTTACAATATAGCTCTTCAACAATGCTTTGAATGAGGAGACGTGTGTGAGTCTGGCAGATTAATCCATTTTGGCACAACGGGGGCTTTTAAATGTGCTATTTTACATATACAAGCCAAATAACTTATATGGCTTAGCAATTGGAAGAATTCATGGTCGCTCAGAGACAGTGTAGATTTCTGATAAAACATCTGAAATGTAACATTAATAGGCATTGTGTCACACTGTTCCATGGTGGACATTAATGTTTCAACGAAAACCAATTGCACTGCACTCTTCTCATACTCAAAGAGGGCATAACTGTTAAAGAGCTACTATGTTACATTTGCAAGGACAGAACTAACAGGTATACTGCAATAAAAAGTGCTTTCTTCAGTAAAAAAGAAAACGTATAAAAGTATTGAAAGTTGTTAAGAAGATCTGCAGCAATGTGCAAATCTGCCTATATTTCCTCACACGTAGCATTTTTCTTCTTTACATATGGTAAGCAAACATTGAGCTCCATGTATCAAGAGAATTTGACAGCCGGCGCTGCTAGTAAATTAGATAAATAGCACTACCAAGCAGAGAAGAGAACAGCTATGTCCGCGCCCGATTGCTCCCCCTGGGGACAAAGTGCTGGCATGCTGCCACACGGAGCCTGTGTAAAAATATAATCCAGCAGTGGGTGGTGATAATGCGCTGATTAGCTCACACTTCACCAGTGGAAGTAAAACTCCTGTGCCTGTATGTAGTGAGATGTTCCTCGGAAGGTCTAGACACACCAAGGTCCTGGGTTCAATACTTGATGTGACCATATTCATTTTCTCTGCCAAAGACATAGAGCTTAGCTGTGTGTGCGCACGTGTGCAGTAATACCATTGGGGTGACTCCCTGTCTCAGACCCATACTAAGCTTGGATCTGCTCCAGCACCCTGTGACCCTGAATAGCAATAAGGAGGTGAGAGAAAATGGTTGTCTGGAATTCAGTTGGCTTTTCTTTTACTGAAGTGGCAAAAATAAGGTCACGTTTCTTTGATTATTACTTTGTTTGCTATAGCAAAAAAACTCAAGAGAAACAGTTCCTGAATGACACAGGGGCAGGTACAACCTCTTGTGTCTACACAGAAATAGCACAGCTATAATGGT
Source organism: Forbesichthys papilliferus (assembly GCA_025399855.1). NCBI lineage: Eukaryota > Metazoa > Chordata > Actinopteri > Percopsiformes > Amblyopsidae > Forbesichthys > Forbesichthys papilliferus. Next base: position 38,284 of record JAODOY010012207.1, on the reverse strand, counting down.
AAGTCAGGCTGTGAGAGTTTGTGTTCCACTGTCGTTCAGTCACAATAGGTTAGGACAACTGAGAATATGTTCTCAGGCGAAGTTCCAATCAGAAACAAGAGCCATCTGAAAGAGTCTTCATTATATGGAACAAAGAATAATTTATGATGCAGGTGTGACTCTGTTCAGGGGCAATTTGACAAACATATTGACTTTCACACTCCTGAGGGTGAAGGTATCTGTGCACCTACTTTCCATTATTCCCTAATTTGATTGAAAGAGAACCTCTACGCTGTAACCTCACTTTTATTTCTCCATCTCATAAACATGTTGAATATCTTGTGTTTTCAGGTTAATATCTGGCCTCCCACTTCTTGGTATGATTGAAAACATTGCAGCCAAAAGGCATAACAATACTGTTTCAAGCCAATGGAAAAGTAAACTAGATTCAAAATGAATTCATTAAAGAAAATTAAAGCAGTTTCAGAGTGTCCATTTGGAAAAAAGTTAATTCAAATAAATCAAATTTGAGAGAAAGAGCCAGCACTTTAGCCACCTCAACTGTCATTATGCACAATTACCTGTGCCAGGTATAAACCCGTCCTTACTCTGGGGTGTTCTTGCATAATGTGCCTGCTATAGGCCACTAATGGCCTACAATTGTGTACAAAGGGCTCACTATTATGGTGATTATACACTTTTACCATTCATTCTTATACTCCCTCAATATAAGGACCTCCATGTTGGAAGGAATGGAAGGACTCAAATTCAGTCACCTCCACCTTTTGGAGGATTCACACTGAGATTCAATTCAACCACGCTTTTCCACAATTTCCCCTGCAGTTCTTCAGGCAATTACAACTTCATTTTGTAATTCTATCTGCCACTCATTTTTTACTTGTTAGACTCTGAATTGACGCAGATGGGCACTATGCTTCTCATTCAGTCAATTTATACCTGCAGCTTGTGTTTGGTAAATTGCCTGGTTTCAGCACCACCACTCTTCTTATGAGGAAATTATCTGCTTTTCTTTTGTTTTTGTTTTGCAAATAGCTACTTTTGGACACAGGGTTGGATTCTACAGCACAAATTGCTTGGACATCTCATAATCTACGCTTTTTCCTTCCATTAGCAATAGGGCTGCTCGATTGTGGGAAAAAATTATAATCATGATTATTTTGGTCAATATTGAAATCCTTATTATTAAACACGATTAGTCATTGACTTGGGAAAGATCTTGCATTTTTAATGCACCTAAAAAACATTAAAACAAATGAACAGTGAAAACACTTTCAACTGTGAAATGTCTCTTATACTTTTCACGTTGATATTTCACTTTCACCCTGAGAGGGGAGAAACGCGAAAGAAAGCATGCGCCTGTCCTTCAGAACACAAAAGAAAAAAATGGTTTACTTGCAAAACATAGGACCTCATGTACTGACGTGTTAGCGCCTGTTTTAGGTGTAATTTCGTCGCACTTTGCGTCTACAAACATGGGACTGACTGTATGTACGAACAGCACGCACGTGGCTAAAATGCAATTCTGCTTGCTGAAAAAAACACAGGATCACAAGTTGCGCTTTCCTTTTCATGCAGATGCATTCATGGGAGGAGACGCGCAGGAAGAGAGTCGTTACCATTTCGTTGAAAACTGCGATGCAAAGCACAAGCTGGTTTTGCAGTGAAAGTTCTCTGCCTTTTGGCCCTTTTACACCAAGCGCGACGCGAATGAAGAAAAATGAAGACTCGAATGCCTACACATCAAACTAATACCCGAATAGTCGAATATGCTGGTCCACCCCTACCCACTTTTTAAGTGCTGACGATCTTACAGGGGTCTATGTATCAGACGTTCAGCACGAGTTGTTTATGTGATGTAGTTTTGTGATGTAGCAATTACTCAAATTATAATCATGATTTAAATTCCAGCTCCTGACAATTACAAAAACAATATCAACGACAAAAAACTATTATTTTGCACATTATGGGCCTCATGTACGTACGTTAACGAGCACAGCGTAAAAGTGAGCGAGGCCAGACTGCAGATAGCGATCACTGTGCATCGTTTTACATTGGATGTACTAAACTTGCGACTGATCACGTAATCTGCGCTTGGCACCGCCCTCTAAAGTTGGCGTAAACACGGCGAGCAGTCTGGTCTATGCCGCAGCGGCCCATATCCGTAAATTGCGGCGCCCGAACGCAATGGAACAGCAGACTCAGAAATAGAGAACAAGTTTACCGATCATGAAGTAGGCCTATTTACAAATAGCCTACTTGTCTATATATGTAAAGGTGCTCTTATCGTCACATACACATACTACATGTAGTAGTACATTTTCCCAAGACACTGTGTCCCAGACGTTTCTCAAAGGCTGGCTCTCTCATTAAGTAACAAGCTCACGTTGCTTGCCTCTGGACAGGAACATGCATTGTAAAAACGGGGAGATTCTCTGCAATGCACTTGCATGCATGCGACCAGCGGACGCAATTTGTCAACACTGTTGGTGACAGACATGCTATTCCCAGCAAGCTGTATGTTGCTTTGAACTGCTCCTTTTGTAAAACGGGAGCCAGAATAATCAGGCCTCGTGTCCCCTCCTATGTCAAGAGTACTGCAATTACCTTGGGCAGGTCAAACTGTCTCCGTTTCAAAGAAAGTCACATTTGTAGTGGGGTGCAGGGTTTTGCCTTACATCTTTGCTCCCTGCTTTCTTTTTGATACATACGTAACGCAAGCAGGCTATGATTTGTGTTATATTTACTTTATGGCTATTCTGCTGGCTTTCGTCTTACTTGTTACTCTGAATCTGTTTTATGTAGTATATGACCCAAAAAGCTCCTTATACAAACATTCCAGACAGCGGCTGCCTCTAGCATAGAGCCGTTCAGAGTCAATCAAGGTTAGTTCAGATTTTCCAATGTTTCATTCCACGCTATGATGTTTAGGCTTTCTGTAGCAGGGCATGTGATCTGCATCTTTAAAATGTTTTACTAAGAGACCCATACATTTGTCTTGCACAAGTAGTTACCACTTCAACACTACTTGACTAGTTAAACTGACTACGTTTTGAACCGTTTTCTGTTTATGCATTATTATTACTACCATCATCATTAATGTTGCACTTCTCTTATTGCACTTACACTGTTTACTGTAATTCAGTCAATGTACTTTACCTTGTACAATGCTTCTTTTTTTGTGTGTCTCTTCATAACCACTGGTTTCAAAACTACTCTATAACGATTTAAATGAGATTTGTGATTGACACTCACACAGGCTAGTTGAGCCTTAGCTAAAGGACGGCAGTCTAAATGAACCTCAGCATGATATACAGTAAAATAAAAGCTTTAACAGACATTAGTATGTGCAGAAACAGCTACAAGGACTCTGCAGGTGATTCTCTGCCCTGTCTACCCACTTCAGTAGCTGGACTGCATTGTTCCACTCTCAATGTGTCCTGTCAACCTTGAGCAGGAACATGGAGGTTTAAATACTTTATTTTACTCTCGGATGGGATTTGCTCTGAGATTTGTGGACATTTCCCCCATTCATAATGCATTACCTTTGATATCACTTTCAGGCAGACTGCTGTTCCTACGCTCCTCTCATCTCCATGGCTGAACAGTGATTTGTGAGATGAAAATGCTGCATAGTGTAGATTTTCTAGCAGCATATATGAAATATATAAAATCTAATAGAGGGATGAAAGAGTTGCTTATTTCCCTGGAATAATTACAATTATTTGGATAAACTAATTACCCAAGGTTTACTATTCCAGAATGTCAATAATGTTGGAAAATAAGATTCTTTTTACATTTGTTTTGGATTATGTTTCACATTATTTCTCAACAGGGCTTCACTTACACAATTTCTGACATGAAATCTACATCCATCAAAATAGACATCAGTCCCAGAGGAGGCATTTGTTGCTCTGGGTCCCCGATTACTTGCTTAAATGCTTCTCTGACCTCTGTCTGTGTCGAAATACTTCAAGCAAGCCAGTGAACCACACAATTCAGAGAGGGGAAAAAAACATTCTCTTACACCACCAAAACTATTTCTTGTGTTGTTTTTAACTGAAATAATGCATTATCTCTGTAGGCAATTTCTACATCACCAACTGGGTATTCATGTGGCATATCCTAATCAATCCTACTGTAGGTGTTCCACAATGCCTGGTGGAAGACAAGTATGGCTCAATGCTGCTTGGCTGCCAGTATTTTGTTTTTAAAATTATAATCCTGCCATTTACATTATGACAGAAATTCCATGGTTTCAATGGAGCAATGGTAAATGGACTGCTTTTATATAGTGCTTTACAGTATTTTACCTCATATTCACCCATATCAATTGCTGCAACCAACCACTGGGAGCAGTTGGGGGTTAAGGGGTTAGGCATCTTGCTCAAGGATGCTTACAGGTAGATCAACACCATGGTTTGAACACACAACCTTCTGGCTGGGAGCCAGGTACCCATACCACTCGACCATCCTGTCCCCCAAGAAATGCAGAAACAATTCCATCACCGTCAGTGATGATTATTTCCATGGAGTCATCTTCCATGGATGTTTCCCAACTTATCCCAGAGTTTCAAAACATTTGCTCTTAAGCCCAGCAGAGGACCAAAACCCGAGTTAACTTGGTCAAGCGGAGACCAAACCTACAGTATGTTCACAATGGTAACCCATCATGCAATCTGTTGAATATTGTTGCTGTAAATCAATTCTGTAGTTATACATGACACTAGCATGTTTGCTAACAAGATATCTACATACCCATAACAAAAGTTATTGCTACAATATGCCTACAATGCTATTTAAAAAAAAAGCTGAGCTAAATTCTTTAGTGATTTTTGCTCAGTTACTAGTTACTATTAACAGTATCCTTTACAGACTACCGGTTGAGGTCATCACATATCTGTCCACTGCCACTGTCAAATTAGTGCTAATTAATCCAACCCCACCACTATATTGTACTTGATGGTTTCCAATGGGACAGGTAAACGGTGTATAATGTGAATTTCTCAGTCCACTTTCATTTGTATTCAAGCTTAAAAAAATAGACATACTAAAAAATCAATTTGATTCATGGCCATGGGCAGTTTTCAGATTCTCCAAAACCTCTATTTCTTTTATCCCTGCAAATTTATCGCCTGTCTCACAGTCTTTTGTGCAATGGTAAAGTTGAGCGTCAAATCTCTGAGAGCTGAGACCAGTGAGAAAGGCATTCAGCACGGCTTGAGAAACATCTGACACTTTTCCTTCTCAGTCTGTGGCTGTCGAAAGGTCAAGTAAACTGTAGATCTACAATCTTCATACATGAGTTTGGTGAAGGGCAAGTTTCAGCCTAAGCTGCATGGTGTAAAAAGGCAGATTTTAACTTATCTAAATATCTCCTGAATTTCATATTAAGCTTAACATCAGTGACATGTACATGCTTGCATCTGTAATACATATCATGACAAATTCTACATATTTACATGAGTTACTTATAAGGAACACCCAGTAAATATGGATTTCCTTTTGGTAGACGGTTGTTCTGATTCAAAGGTATGAAGGCAGGGGCTGTTAAGGCTGCAAATATATAATGTATGCACTATTTACATGAACAGGCACAACACAACTGACAGACGATGGTGTATCTTGAGCACATTTCTCTCAAGTAAAAGAAGTTACTCGCTTATCAAACTTGCTTAAAAGCCGGTGGAACCAGGGCCTATATATAGGCAGATTGGTGACGAGAGAAAAGGCTAAAGCTGTATCAAGGAAGGTGATATTGAGGTAAGAGGAAATGACAAAGAAGCTCTCTCATCTTCCCGTACAATCAGCGGTGTCTCCCTGGGGTGGGGGAGCCATTTTCTCCCTGGCGCCTCCTCAGTCATCCATGCTCAAAAGGAGGGACCTCGGTGCGGAGCAGAGCGTAGCGAGTGATGAAGACATCCTTAGTGTGGGCTGTGGAGGAAGGCAGCCCACACTTCAGAGCCCACAGAGAACCACAAGGATATGTCAGGGGAGCTATTGCGTTCCGTATCAGATGTGCTTGTCTCAGGATAAAGGAGGGAACCGCACAAACAATAACTGGCTGTGTCGTGAAAGGAAATCACAAGGTTATTCTACAGCAACGCTTTAAAGAAGGTGGGAACCATTTGAAGATGTATACCTCTGTATTTTAAGGTGGTTCTTTGAGAAAATATTTCTGCTGAATACCTGAGAGTTGCTTCCCGACAAAGTAATAACAGCAGTGGGTAGAGCTGGGCGACACCCCTCTAACTCCTCACCAAGTGAGCAGCCCACAGTTGACTTTATTGAACAAGTATACATATTATATATCATACTGTATATTAAAAATACTGTATATTGTATATTAAGTATACTAAACTCAATATGTTCATTGCTATAGTACTTTCCCCCCAGCAGACACAGGCTAATTCCTGATGGTGATGGCTGGGAGTGTATGAGTGGGGTGTATGAGTGAATGTGTAAATGTGAAGTTTGCTGAGTGGCCGGAAGGTTGGAAAAGTGCTATATAAATGTGGCCCATTTAACCGCTGGGCCTACAACTTTATGTGAACGGTAAACCCATGTATTTGCCACGCGACTATTCAACACACAGTCACATGTTAATTGATCAAAGCCACAGAGAGTTCATAGCGCATGGGAAAGGGACAATGTGCTTTGCACTGTCCTCCATTTGCATCGCTCCGGCATGGCTGTATGCTGGGGGAGGGGCTATCCCATAAACACCAGACAGTTTGTGGATGATGTGCCCTACATGGCTTAATACACAGACCTTTGTCTCATGTAGAGTAATATTATATTCATTCTTGTGGGGGCTTAACATGCTTAGGCCAGCTCTTATGTGCGCTCTTAAATAACATAGAACCATATGGTGGTGGAAACAGCAAGGCATATTCTCAGCATGTCAAGTAAAGTCAAGTGAAGCATTATCAAGCCTGTAGGGTTCCTCAAGTCAACTCGGGTGGCTTTACTGTAAAGAGGCAAATGTACAGCCTGCTCTTCAATTTGTTTGTATGTAGCCTATACTTTTTGCTTAATACTGGTACTAATCCCATCATAGAGGCAATAGACATTTCACTAAGATGGTGGGGGGAATAGGGTTTTTATTTTTAATTGAAAAAGCTTCATAGCATTTTTGTATGCTTCACTTTCAATACCTTCTATCTCCGTCTTTATTAGTGCTAATTAATTAACCCTTCAAACAGTTAACTTTTCCAAAGTAAATGGGTCAATGGAATCTATTACAATATATGACCATATGACCATTACAATATATTTCAATATGTTATTGGATGCATTTTAGTGTTACCATAGGTTACTTAAACCATTGAGAGAAAGAGAGATTGGTGTGGAGACAGGAGTAACCAGCTTTATAGGTTGCTACTGGAGTGGGTAGGGGTTAAAATGGCTACACTGAGGCAGGAATTGATTCTGAGCTGTTACAGTCAAGGGACAACCTCTTTAACCACTGAGTCATGCTAGCAATGCAGGGCTGTAGCCTAATGTTTAATGCACACGCCTGCTAATAGCCACCAGAAGCAGACCGCATACATTTGCCATGTTATATAATTTAAAGTTGAAAAAGTCTGCCAAGTGCTGTAAACGGAAACTTACAAATAATATCTTATGCCATCAGAAGCTTTTTGTTGAAGGAGGCAACTGTAGTGCATCAGATGGCGGTTCCATGACATGCAGTCAAAACATAATTATTTGTGAGGGTATAGACCATTTCTAGATGCCAGCTGGCTGTTTATTTGCCTTGGCACACATTGGTGGTACTGTTGCTAATAAACAAGTGACTGAATGACACAGTTGAGCTACAGCAAGGACAGTTATTGTCTCATGAGAAGGCACTGTGTGGATGTCCTTTGCGAGTAAATGAAACATGTCTGATGGTCTTGTGTATGCAGGTTTATGACCAACTGCAGCTAATTGGTAACAAAATGACAGGATAAACATCCACATATGTGCTTTATAATTAATTTAATTATCCAACACTTGACTAAGTGCAGAAAAAAAATAATGTCACATGAATGGAAATCAAATATTTTTCTGACATCTTAAAAACTTCAGGGAGCATTGATGGTGGGGGGTGGGGACCTAATGTAAAACTTCTAGTCGAGTTTAGTCTAGTCAATGTGCAGTCTGCCACCTCAATGTCTGAGAGACAAATCCTTGAGGATGTCAATAGGTTTATTTTTGCCTCAATTATCACCCCAGGGTTTAGCTCAAAGACAGCTGTTTAATAATTCATTTTCTCTTTGAATTCTTCATTCTTTTTATTTTCAATGAGTGTCAAGCAAGGCTGTTTGCACAGCTCCGTCAAATGACAAGTCATACAAAAAAATGACATATATAGTATGCAATTATGGGTGCACTGATAAAATGTGATATTGCGATATTGATAATGAAAATTGCAATATCGATATTCATTTAGATATTTATAATATATATAATAATATAATATACATAAGTAAATATGCAAAATATATTCATAACATATCAAAAGAGCAAATGTTTATATTGGAGTCATATTGGACTGGTACAACAGTAATTCCAAGGAGGCATTCTTTTTGGCCACTAATGTTTCCTCTTTGATCTCCATTATGTCATTAGCTTTCTCAGCCAAACATCTTACTGTTCTGCATAAATCAAACACAAATAAGCCAAACAACTTTTGGACACATCTCTCCACAAAATAAACAGAAAATTGCACTTCCTTCAACATTTTCGATACATTGCGCAATGTGATATTGCGATAATGATACTGAGTCGATATATTGTGCACCCCTAGTAAACATCATGACAAAACTGAGTCAATAGTGAAAAATGTGTATGTCATGTAGAATAGAAACAAAGAAGACTGTGTGTGGCACCTTAAGCACGGTCTCAAAATTCAGTAGGCTACAGAAAATAAATAACAACATGATGCAATACTGTAGCACAAAACCTTTCAGACAGGCTGTGAGGTTGCATGCTGGGTGTTTAGAGGACATGTGTCATGGATAAATGTAAGCACATAATGGAGAATGATACTGTAGCAAGGGCTCTTGAACAAGCACCTCCTATGACCTGTGACCTTGGAAAAGAACAGCTTGAGGAACATTTACTTTTGAAAGTCTGACAAAAAGTTTGTAGGAGGAGTAAGAATTAAGACTATTGAGTCTGGGTCTGTCCCTTCACTTCCCATAGTAGTACATTTGGACAAAGAGGAAACAGCCATTTCATAGCAATTCATTAACACCAATACCCAAACAGCCAAAAAGCCACACACACACACACACACACACACACACACACACACCTACACACACACACACACCAACTCTAAACTCAGCATACTACCCCAAACTGCTGTGTCTGCAGCATTGCTGTGTTTGGGTTTGGCTGAAATGCCATTAATCCCACCCGTTTATAAACGAGCAGCTAAATATACACAGCGCTTAATTAAAGGTGGGCATCCATTATTGAAGCGAATCCCAGTTTTATGGGATGAGAAGGTAATTAGACTCTCTACACCTTAACACTCATCTCTATTGGGTCTGGGGCTATAAATACCAGCCCTTATTCCTCGTGAAGGCTATTCTTTATTTATACAAACAATTTTTGAGATTATGATAAAACATTTGTTAATACACGGCAACATCAAGAGCTGTAATGTCACGTCTGGGCTACTGCATTAGCTAGGGTCAGGGGTGGGTTAGTTACTTTTTAAATGTAATCCGCTCCAATTACTACAAAAATGATAATATCAGTAACATAATATGATTACTTTACATTACTTTTAGATTACTTCATGAAATGCCATCCAAAGCTACTTACTGCGTTGACATGCCCAATCTTTCTATTTTTATGACCGTGTATGTTGCTCCATGGTTGCTCAGGAGATCAGACTACAGAAGGACATAATTTCAATAATTGATTGAGGTTAACGAAAGGTTAATAAGAGAACAGCTGATTGTTTTATGCATTTTTCTTCTGCAAACTAAATTTGAAAGTAGTCCTAGAAGAAGAAGAAGACCTATCCACTGATTCTACTATTTTAGCTGGTAACTGTAATGTAATATATTACAGTTACTGCTTTTTGTAATTAGCTACAAGTAACTGATTACATGTAATTCCCACTCCTTGGTAAATTAGCCTCAATGCACAACCAGATCGATTAGGCATTACCTTCCCACAGTTAGGCTCTGTTCTGAATAGACAAAAGACCCTCGTAATCCCGGGTAATAACACATTCTGACCATATATATCTACCTTTGAAGGAAGAAGTATATATTTGTTTTTATTTGGGAAAGCCTGGAATGATGACAATTGCACAATATGCTTTACAAAGAAAAATATGCCACTGCTGGCAAAGTCAGATATTTTTTGAATGTCCAAGGGTCAAAAATGAAAAAAATCTATCCTCTCTCGTATTCTCTAAACACTATAACATACAATATCAAGCAGTAAATAGTAAGTTAGCCTTTTCTCAGTCCTCTTCAGTCATTTAGTTTTCAGCACTTGTTAAGGACTTTTAAGTTCCAAAAACGATTTAATTTTAATTAGGCGGTAGAGGTACATTACTAAATATCTAGCAAGCCCTTTGGCCCTGCGATTGTGTCTCTAAAGAAAGCTTTTAATACATTTATAAAGTTCTCAACTGAGCTAATGTACTCTTGAAATTCTTCAAGGTCACTTGCATGGTTTTCTAAATTTGTGTGACTGCAGGTAAAGTGTATGGTAGTGTTGTAGTCGAGATTGTCTAATCCGAGTGTTTTGAGGCTGAGACAAGACCAGACATGTGTTCAGAATTGGCCAACAGTGGCGAACCTTTTTGGCGAATATGTTTGCTTTGAACTTGAATTTTTAACGATTTGTGTAAACATTCCAAAAATATTAGGTTTAAACTGCCACCCTTCGTTCAGCTTCAACGCATGTTTGCCGAGAACTACTTCCGCAAACCGTTTGCTTTTGTTTGCAAACGTTCACGGTGAACACAATGCAAACGCAAATGGTAAATGTTAAATGTGTTTGCAAACGTTTGCAAACATTTGCTATGTTCGGTAATTATGAACGCACCTCAAGACTTTGAGGAGTCGAGACCGAGTAAAGACCAAGACCAGACCAGTTCAGTAGCCTATATTATGCATGTGTGCAATGCATCGCTTATCGTTGATAGACTAGACTGAGGCATGATATTACTTATGTATTTTCTTTATGGGTAGGCCTACAGTTGAATGCACGCATTGAATGTAGGCCTATTAATAAACAAGTTCACAGGCAAGCAAAATTACATTGGCGAGTGGCAGGGTCGGACCCAAGTCTACTCTAGAGTAGACCTTGTTGGTAAATACAAATAGCCTACACACCATCTACTATAATAAACTATGATGCAGTATTTGTTTTAACACAGTTAGAAAGTTACAATCAGTTAGCCTGGCTCCGCCCAACTATGCTCTCATCTCAATTTATTTAGTTGAGATTACAGTCTGGAAACCCTGATCACACTAGCTTTCGCACAGCCACACTGCTGGCAGCCCAATCAGTGTGGGTTAGTGAGATGACGTTGAAGTCAAGCATGTTTGCATTGCCAGACCTATTCAGAAAGTGAATATGGTCAGGTTACACTAGTCTAATTATTATTAGCCTAGTTTGTACATTAAAAAACAGCTGGGGTGAACCTATCACACCTTTAGAGGAATATGACATACTGTACAGACTTCTACAGTAAATAACACATTGCACAGGTTACATTAATAAGGTTCTGTATCTGCTTGCACTAATGTAGCCAATAGGTTTCATTTGAACATGGGGGGTCCACATTAAGGGGGGGGGGTCTCAGGGTCCTCCCCAATGAAATGTTGAGCATAGAACATTTAATTTCCTGGATTCTGTTGAATTTTTATGCAACAATGCGTGCCTTTTCTGTATCCTTATTATGTTAATGTCTTTATCTATGTAAAGGAAAATGCAAAAAGGAACAGATAACAATTCAAAATAGAATAGAATATAATGCAATAAGTGTCTCACGCATTCTGTTTTGCTTTCAAATTACGCTGGAAAGAAATTCAGGAACCAGGTAATGCAAAATCTAAAATTAGGTATAACAATTTGGCCAAGTCAGAAAATAATAACAATTTCTTATTCTTTTTAGGGGTGCTAATTAAATGCAATGTAGGTGTGCTTTAGTGCCAATAAAAAAGGTTTACCGTCAATGTTAACAACCTAATCATATTAGCTAGCTATGTTAGAATTAGGCCTATCGGAACGTAGAAAATGTTGCTGTTTGCACCTGACCTGTAGGCTATAGCCCGTACTGCATCTCTGGGCAGCGTATTGTCATTTTGCTTGGGGTGCACCATCTAGGCCTGTGTGTTCTGTCTTTTACATTTGACAGCAAAGCTTGGAGTGCTCGTCTTTTCTAATTTTTTCCACATGTACATTATGTAATTGCCTGCACTCGATTTATTTGGATAAGAAACTAAAATGTAATAAGATATCATACACCGCCTTGCATTAGATTTGACTGTGTGAAAACTCTGCTCTTGGCCAATCAGATCTCAGCAAAAACAAGGATCAGTCCAAGATGGAAGGGGATGCTCATATCTCCCCTCAATATTAAAAGTATTAGTTTGGCCTAGTCTGACAAACACATCTAGAGAGAGACAGCGATGCGCTGCAGATTCGGCCAGCCAGCCGGCCCGGTTACAGAACGTAAAGTAAAGTAAAACATTTTTATGTTTAAATTTCAAACTATTTGATCACTAATCGGTTCAGTCTGGAATCGAATGGCTGTTCGGGAGTAGGCTTCCTGATGGCCAGTATGTCCCTGGTGAGTTACATTTTTTTTTATATTCACGTCTTTTTGAAGCGAGAAGTTTTACTTCTTAAACAAGAATTATGTTGAATTATGTTATGTTGTGGCAGTTGTGGTCTTGACTGGACTTTAAGTAAAATCCTGAGTCCTCTTGGTCCGAGACCAAGAAAAGACCGAGTAAAAATGTGGTCGAGTCCGAGACGAGACAGAGACCTTCAAAAAGTGTTCTCGAGACTAAAACGGTCTTGAGTACTACAACACTGGTGTATGGTATTACTGGACACTTCAGAATTATCTCAAGCATTAAGTACAATATATATGCTCAATAATTGGGCAAACTGCAATAGAAATAATATTATAAACAAATGTTTTCACAAAATGTAAAAGTTATTATTTGCAGCATTTGTTAGCTGTCATCATGTCACCATAATTTTATATTACAGTATTACATACAATAATATAATCTATTTTAAATAACAAGAACAATGATTACATATTTTATGTAACACCTTTGAAATTAAATGTTCCTTCTTTACACAGATATGATTGCTTTAGCAATATTCGTCAATCAAATTACCAGGGTATTATCTTGTAGAAAACCTCTGGGTGATAGATTATTTATTCCCTCAAGATTAATCAAATCAACACACATTCATGCAGGTCAAGATGAAAGCAAAGGCATTTCACACTTCTTGAGAGTGAAGGACGGTGTACGATAGCAGAGGAATGAAGAGTTCAGGGTTTGGCCTTCTGAAACAAGATGATTGAACTTCTTGGCAGGGGATTCATTAAAATGATAATTCTTATTTATGAAGCCCTTTAAAAAATTAAAATACTCTCCATGCACACCTTCCTATTAATTAACTTAAATCTGTAATTTTTCTTTATTTCTCCTTTCCTATTTTTCTCCACTTGGCTCACTAATAGGTTATGAATAATTCTGTTTCAGTTTAGACAGCAATTAGCCACAATGCCAGGGGCCATTCTTCCTCGCTCCTCCTAGCAGAGTAGTGATTTAAGACCCATCTGAGTGCTGTCCTCTGGAAACAACATTCACCACATCCCACCAATGTTGAAACAACTACAGGTTAATTGAGTAAACTCTTCCCCATTGATAAAGTCTGATTCAATGACATTGGCAGTATCGCCACTGTTTGTGTCTAGCACAATATAACTGAGAATAAAGGGCATAGTTAAAAGAAAGAGCTTGAAAATGAACATCCATTATACAAAAGAGAGAGAAAAAAATAAAAAAAATAAGCTAAAAGCAATAGCCAAATTTTGGAAGAATAAAATGTGCTAATGGAGTAATAATGTCGCAGCAAATGTCTCTAGTGTTCCACTGAAAGATCCTGCTTTTGCTAATTAGGCATTGAACTGCATGGAGAATATTGTGCCTTTGCTACTGGAATTGAAACATCAGTGGAAAGCAAAGCATCTGTCGTCACAAAGGTCTCACACCCATATTTACAATACGGAAAAATAAATCAGCAACAGACATAGCTCAGAATATCAATAACATATTGTAAATAATTGATATTGACTATAAGATATTGTAGATACTATCTTACTAAAAGTATGAACATATCAACGCCTATGCAATTTCCCCATTCTATTGGAAATAGATGCGTATATTTGTTCTGCTTTAGGTGCAAACACAACATTACCATACTTCTATTGGCTGTTGGCTGTCACTTGATGTTTCCTTCTCACAAAGCACCATTCTGGGACAGTTTTTACACCCTTTACTAGAGGCACAAAGTGTTGATTGGTCTCAAATTCACACCAATTCTGTGCTGTGAGGACAGTCTATGAAATGCTATTTCTATCTGACCTGAACTCCAGTGTGCTAGCTACTTTCAACTGATTCAGCGCAGTAAACAAACATTAGAGATGACAGAGCAAACCAAAGGTAGAGTGTGTTAGCAAGGCGCGATGCCACAGCTATAGTTGTTGGACCATGCTGTAGTCGAAGGGAGCATCATAGCCCTTGTGCAAGGCAGGTGTGCTAGTCAAATGTGTAGATGTAAATGCATTGCAATAATCATACTCACACATGACGGTAAGAAAGACATTCCCTGATGCCAGCACCACCTTCTCCCTTGTTGCTCGATCGTAGATGCCCACGTGGCATTCATAAGGCCCATTGTCCGAGATCCGAACCTCTGGCAAGCTGTAGGAGGCAAGAGGGTTTAAGCCATAGTCAAATATGTGACAATTTGTAGTCATACAATATTTCCAATTCTGTAGAAATAGAAAAACCAGACTAACAAAGCAGTTGTGAGCAATATGCATATCTTCGACTGTTTCAGTTGTATTAATGTACTTCGGGGATATACCAGTGTTCAGCTTATTTTAAAATAATTCTTAAATAGAGTTTAGTAGATTTAAGATACTGTAAGCTCACTTTAGAGTGGGAATTTAGTGCATTTATAACTGAAATAGGTATTCTCTGATTAACGTCTGAAAATCATTTTTCCTCCCACATTAATACATTAGGGACAGACTGACGCATGTATTGTGCAATTAATATATTTCTAAGACTGAAGGGCTGTTGCCTATATACAAAATATTTAATTAAAATAATAGTGTGGTAATAGGGTGGTTATGTACTTATAATTCAGCCCCCTGCTGCCACACATTACTGTACACAACTAATAGTGTTAACATGAACACATACTCTTACAAGTTAATACATGCCAAAAATATTGTACATAGCATCCATTTGCTAGCCTGAAATTGGTTAAATTAAACTGAAGCTCGCAAGACCATTCTGAAATCATTCTGGAAAGCAAAAATAATTTCAAATGAGCAAGAGTAGTACCTTAACTATTAGCATCGTATTGATAGATATACAGGCGTGGTTTAGGTTAGCCAACAGCAAACACAACCAGGAATCTCATTTATAAACATTTTGTAGTAAATATATCTTGTTCTCTTAAAAGATTGACGGCACTATACCATGTCCCCTTTTGCTAAATCAATTGCTTTATGTGTGTGTGTGTGTGTTTCATACTGAATATATGTTTTACAATTGTATATTTGTGTTTTAGCTTTAATGTTGGCCTTAACAGTTTTGGCGTATTAGGGAAGAATATCTACCGAATTGATCGTATTGATTGAACACCAGACTAATGTTAATACATCAGTGTTGTATGCACGGGTGTGTTTTTCCTACACACTACATTTCATACTATGTCTTTGCTACAAATCCGTCTTCGTGCCTTATGTTGGTGTTGGATGGAAGAGAATTATTTAAGTCATCAGTGTCTCAAACTTGACTAAAAGTTTGTCAACTAATTCCCCACTAACCCTGAATCCCTAGTGATTGTGTGAAATTACTTTTGTGGGGTTTCTAATGTATTTTGCCCACATTGCAGTCATTATTGAATATTTATTCATGGAGTTTCAGTGGCAATTGTGGGACAATTGGGTGGGACAAGACACTCGTTCACGTGCACTAGGTTTCGAGTAGTTTGTGATTTATAAAGGAAAACCAGTGTGGAATGTGCGTGTGGATATTGTTGTTTGCACGCACTTTCTGTATTTAGTTCGTACTCAACATTTTCGTGTAAATTCTATGCACAATTTTTTAAATGAGGCCCCAGATGAAACTGCCAAGTATATTTTTGAAAGTACCATACCCATTACAAACTGTTTCAATGAATGGCTCCCCAGGTGAAGTTGTGACTACCAATTCATCTGGCATCTGTATATTGGTGCATATTATATCAATCAATCCATTTTTATTTAAAGTTCTGAATCACCATGCAACATGGTCCCAATGCACTTTACAAAAATAATCCATGTGTCACTCATACAGGCAAATACAATTAAACGAAAAAAGAAATACAATAAAAACAACATTAAAAACTTATATTCATTAATGTGTGTATGTTAATGACTCATCCAGCAATCAGTTTTGTCTTCCAACTGATCAAGGTCATGTACTTGGGTTCAAAAGGAAACATATTTGTGACAAAAAAACATTATAATACCTTGTACAATAGCCTACAATTATTCTGCCGGTGCAAACATATGATCACAATAGCACCATTGTTTTTAAAGCTAGGGAGCGCTATCTGTATTCTGTCCTCAGCTAATGTGTCAACAGTGATAATCAAAGTGAGACACTACTGGTCGCTTTTAGCCCCTGTGATTTATTCCCACAAAACGGGAACAATTGTCCTTGCCATCCGGGTGTTTCAGATGGGGACCTCTGTTGAAACAACGGCAGGGCACTCACAGCGTCCGGGCTTTAATTAATTCAGCAGTAATTCAGCGGTGTGTTTGTGTGTGTGCTTGAGAGAGAGAGAGAGAGAGAGAGAGAGAGAGAGAGAGAGAGAGACTGACTTTGTAGATGTACCGGTATGTGTTTGTGTTATGCATATCTGTTTCCTATTGTCTCGTGGTATATAGCGCGCCGGCCTGGTAGAACTGATAAAGCATGGTTACTAGGTGCTGGCGTTGCATTGAGGGTGCTGTGGAGGTAGTGGGGGACCAAGGTGAGATATTATTATCTTGTGTTATGTCTAACTGCCCAATGTCCTGGTTGAGTCAACACTACGGACCGTGTCGGACACAGGGCAGGAGGTGAGTCTACATTACCCTCCAAAACATATGTTAGTCCCTCCTGCATTCACACCTATGAAACACATAAGGGCCATATTTTAGCGATCTAAGCACACGGTCTAAAGTGCAAGGCGCAAATTGGATTTTGGGCGTGTCCAAATCCACATTTGCTATTTTAACAGCAGTCAAACGGTCAGTGTGCCGGGCGCATGGTTCAAAAGGGTTGGACATACTCTTCATTATTCATGGGTGTGTTTTGGGCGTAACATATGATGAATCAAACCGAGTGTAATCTCCCATTCCCTTTAAAAATCCAGAGGCGCTTGCATCATTGCTTTTATACCGGCACGTTTGTAAAAGTGCTGGAGAAGACCATCTAGGCCAGGGCTTTTCAAACTTCTCCACGCCAAGGCACCCCAAATAGTATAAGCTATTTGGGGGGCCATTGGGGGGCCATTTCCTTAATTGATTTTAATGCAATATTTCAAATTAATTGGATTTAACATTACTGTTTTATTTTCTAAAGTTTTTTCTGCATTGTTTCAGTTGAGTTTAACAACATGAGCACATACAGTTACCAGATCAACAGTGACAATTTGAGATTAAGGATAGTTGTCCTGGCAGACAGTTAGATAGGTGCATGGTAAATAAGATATGCTAAATCATTTATAAATATCTAGAATAATTTTAAATGATAAATAACATGCTTTTTTGAGACTCGGTGGACTTAGAAATCTACTGATCTAGGTAATAGCAAGATCCCTAAAATATGTTGATGAATAATATTTCACATTGTACTCTTTGCATACTGTATATGTCCGCTCCCTGTGTGTGTAACCAGCAGAGTGCTTTGTGCACCCGACATAGGCAATACTATTGATAACGCGCCATGCGTTGACTTTAGACCATGTTATTGCTGGTCAATCGTGCAGTCACTTTGCCTCAAGATACAGTAGCAATGCGCCTAGACCACACCTCATGTTTAGACCAACACACTCACGGGTGCTCGAATGGGCACATGTCTATTTGCTATTTAAACATATTGGGTGCTGGATGGGAAAATTACAATGGGTCAGTCTGAAACTAGCAAAGACAGGTTGTCAAGCTTGCTCGGCATAACAACATGGCAATTCGAGCTATTATTTCTGTCTTTCACTATGTTGACCATGTCAGATCAGGTAATGAAACGGTACTGGAGTGCCATCAACTCTTGTTCTATCAATTATCGCATGCTACCGTTCACAACGTTGCGTGAGTTCATAGGATGTAGAGGGTCAAGAAAGTGTCAGTAAAGGTAAAGATTCTGGCTGGCGGTGCTCAAAAAAGAGGAAACAAAAAACTGACACAGTTACAGCTAGTTCTACAAGGGAATACCATAGTTTAACCAGATACTCAACCGGTTGCTGAAGTGCCTCCGCTATTTGCCAACGTTAATCTTTTCTGACTTTTCACTTCACACTATTTTGACTGTCATGGTACATCCTTGAGGAAACGTCAAAAAGGCAGGCATATTGTTACCACTGCTCAACGAAACCTTTGCTTGGTGTCCTTATTCCACCTGACAGCAGCAAAAGAAGCATCCCTTTTTCTCTTGGCCATGTTTACATATGTGCACTAAAGAGCACGATGTCATAGTATTGGTCAACATCAAGGAACATGTCGTAGACGGGCTATGTTGAAAAATACAAACAATTCTGACATGCAGGACTCTGTCGCGGTGTCATCTGGCATCCCAGAAGTACCAACATTGCTGTTAAGATGTCATGCTACTAGAGTCAAAGAAAATCATCCACTCATCATTTATATTTGGGGCCGTGGGCAATTGTCGGCCACGCCAAAAACCGCAACAAACTGGCTGATACTGGCATACCACAAAATGTTGATGCTGACCGAGAGAGCAACCCAGGAAACAGAACAAACAGCAGTGTAAACTTCTGTAAGCTTGTAAGCTTCCTTTTTTTATGGGCAGTGCTCCATATGCTATACAAAATGCACCTTTTGCTGCTACCTTGTAGCACTGGCTAACTTTACCTGGGGAATTAAACCGAATCACAGATGTAATTTGCTGCATTTATCTTATGTAAATGTATACTGTGGATGCAGCCAATTGCATCTATCTTATTTGCAATTATTGCTCCACTAGCTTTAAATGAACAGTTCTTGATTTGTTTCTGGAATGATCTACAGTACCAACAAGTTTAAACAGTGTTACCCTTTGTTTGGTTGTAAACAACAAAAGTGAACGAGTGAGCAGCGGCAGACGTTTCACAATGTGGGGCCACTATACTGTGAGACAATTGACGAGTGTCCCTTTATGCCTGAGTGGGGACAGTGTGTGAGTAAGTTATTCTTGTCCTCTTCTCAAAAATTACCACCAACATGCCCTCGAGCATTGTATTTAACCCCCTACTGAGATGTTAATCGGTCTACAGTAGGAGACTGTGGTTGCACTGGGCAGTCCCCGTGTATGAATCTATAATGAATATGAGAGTTAAATCTTTCCCTAGATAAATAAATGTTAATTAGAACATAAAGCATATACTGTCTAAGAAAGCAGAGGGCTTGCCTCCAATTAATATGTGAGTCTTGTCTGTACCAGCACTTCCAAGTGATGAACATTTAACAGAAGGTGCCAGAAAACAAACTTCTCTGAATAAGGTGCTTCTGTGTGAATTGATGGTAAAAGGGTTGAGAATTTTCCTTGGCTGGCTGTAAAAGATGGTCTCCTGCGTAGTATTATGTAAATTATTTTATGTATTTATTTATTTAAAATAGACAAAGCATACTGTAGTATTGTTGGTATTACAGTGGCGTTCATGGTTTCAAGTGCAGGAATAACACACCTCATTCTCTTAAGCTTGTTCTGACAGCAAGTCCTGACAAACAGAATTACTATAGAAGACTACTATAGACTATAGAAAGGAGATATACTAAGTCACATGTCAAAAATTAACACGGATGGTATACATTATTTAACACTCCTTTTAATCTTGTGAGTTAAGTTTCTCAAAAATATTTTAGGATATTATCCAAATTGTATCTGAGAGGATGCATACATCAGATACATAAAATACTTGATGATAGCTATTAGAGAAATAATTTTAGATTCCATTATATGAAAATTGTGAAAAACGCCAAAGCCAAAAGACCCTTAGCAGGGATGGGGAACCCTAATCCTGGAGATCAACTGCCCTGCATGTTTTAGATGTCTTCCTGCTCCAACACACCTAGTCCAAATGAATGGATCGTTATCAGGTGACGCATTAAGTCGCCATTAAGTTGAATCAGGTGTGTTGGAGCAGGGAAACATCTAAAACATGACAGCAGATCTCCAGGACCAGGATTCCCCACATCTGGTTTAAAGGGTAAAAGAGGCAGTACTCAAATTTCACAAACTTAAACTATGTACAATGCACATTAGACACATGCACAATGGACATTAGACAGGCTGTGTCTAATGTGCATTAACCATACTGAATGTTATTGTTATCAACTATTGTATATTACATTTTAAGTTAGAATCTTACTAACTTGATTAGCTGCTGCTTGCTAAAATGAAAACAATATATACTGAACTATCCCTCCGCAGTGTCGTCTCACACACTGAAAAGCATTGCAAAGCCAAGCCGCATTGTTGCTGTGAGCGGTGTTCGCCACTTTGTTTATGTTCCTATTTACGGACCCAGGGCTGTGTAGAAGTATCAGATAAGTATCAGATACTTTTTTCAACATACACAGAGAATGGTAAGTTAGGGACATACAAGGAGAAATTTGGTGAATTTCACAAAATTCACCAAATTTAGCTTTTTCCAGCTAGCTTACAGTCAGCTGGAAATAGCTGACTACGGTATGTATACCTTTAAATTAATATTCTGATTGAGATGTTTATATGGAACTGTTTGGTCTTTTAACCTAGTCTCGCGAGACCATTCCGAGCCACTCCAGCACTAGACAGCACCAGGCCACAGATCCAGCACCGGACAGCGCCGCCACCACCTCATCGGCCACCTAATGCACATACGTGCAGTTGCCTCCTCTCCGCTTTCTGGGCGGCGGTATAAAAGACTTTCCGCCCTGGCATCAATTGCCAGTTCGTTGTTTCCCACTTGGATGAACGCACAGTACCAGTTATTACAGTGCTACTCATCGCCGCAACCCTCATCTGCAACACTTTCTACTCGCCTAGCAGTCCCGCCTGCCTTCTACCCTCCTCACCGCAGCAATTGCCGACAAGGACTCTCAGCCAGCTAGCTAGCCTTGCTAGCCAGCCAGCTAGCCAGCCTTGCTAGCCAGCCAGCTAGCCAGCCAGCCTTGGTAGCCAGCCAGCCAGCTAGCCAGCCTTGCTAGCCAGCCAGACAGCTAGCCAGCCTTGCTGGCCAGCCAGACAGTTCTTTTTTGTGCCTGATGTCTCCTGCCCGTTTCCGCACTTGGGTCTTCGTCCCTCGTCGTACCGTATCTTAACATGGGGACCATCAGTCAAATGAATGGGTCATTATCAGATTTATAACAACTCATTCATTTGAATCAGGTGTGTTTGTGGAGTGCAGGGGGCCTCCAGGACCAGAATTTCAAATCAGTTATAAAGCAGCAACAACCACGTTTCGGTGTTAAAGGCAGGTGTGCAGGACTGCGTTCCTATGAAGACAATATTGCAAAATTGCTAAAATTGGTCACTCGATATTATCATTATTAGCGCTGTACCGGGCATTGATGATTAACAACTATAATCGAGGAATAAATGTTGAGCCATCTCATATGGCCAAGGTTGTGGTGCTGGGACCAATGGGAAAGAAAGTCTGAGGGCCCTATTTTAACGATCTAAGCACACGGTCTAAAGCGTAAGGCGAATAATGGATTTAGGGCGTGTCCAAATCCACATATTCTACGGCCAGTGTGCGCATGGTTCAAAAGGGTTTGACTTGCTTTTTTCATTATTCACAGGTGTGTTTTGGGCGTAACATATGATAAACCAATCTGAATTTCATCTCCTATTCCCTTTAAAAATCCAGGCACGCTGGCATCAAAGGCGGATTGGTATTAAATCGGTGGGTTTGTGACAGCGCTGGAGCAGACCATCTAGGTAAAAGCGAGATTCCTAAAATGTGTTTATGTAGGTTACACACAAATTATATTTCACTATTATTTTCCTGTACACACATTGTCACACATTGTCCACCTGTGCAATCACGGCTGCCTCAAGATAACAGTGCGCCAGCAATGCGCTAGACCATGTTGACCATGTTGAAACCAACACACCCATCGGCTCAAACGGGCGCGAGTGCATTTGTGATTTAGATAACGTGGGCGCTGGACAGGAAAATGACAACCGCGTCAATCTGAAACTATTTTTACAATCTATTTGGCTAGTCTTCTGTCAAAAATAGACTATTTGTCAGCAGAGAGACCATGTGACTTTCGACCCAGCGTGCTAATTGCAGAAGCACACTCTTCAACAAAAGAGGCATTCATAAAGCCAACCTACAGTAGCTTGCTAACTAAAACAATGTGTGACGTCACGCACACTACAGACACCTCATACAACCCTTTGACAACCAATTGGCATCTCCTCGGGGTGTTGTTCAGCCCAACAAAAGAGATTCCAGGTTGGTCCAGGCATGCTGGCTGTGTCTACAGTACTCTAGGCAGGGCTACTGCATGTGAATGGGGCTGCTGAACAGTTGTTGTGTTGAAGTGTTCCTGTGTCTTCCAGTGCTCAAGCGGTTGTTTATTATCAGAGCGGAGCGTAGAGAGGCACTGCCTAGTGAGGCATTGAGCATTATTCAGTCTCTCGTGATGTTAAAACACAACTCACACCACATACACATCACACCATATACATATATACTGTACATGTATGCAGGCAATATAATGGTTTTATGGCAGACTAAATGCAGTTATTGGCACCACTACATTGATTTTGATTTTTATATAAGGTAATTTAAACACAAGTGCTTATTTAGGTGTATAAACTCATAGACGTTGCTTTGATGCACCGCATGCCAGCGGTAGAGTGATCAAGGTAGCCCAATTATAACATAAACCAAATGCAGAAAACACAAATAATAACCATAAACAGTAAATGAATGATTCATGAAGGAAATAAAATGAATGTATGAATGGCACATATCACAGATCAGTGGCAATAGGGCCCTGTGGAGGAACCGAGGGGAAAAGCAGCTGGCAGCCAGGGGAGATTGATTTGTCCCTGGGGAGGGTTGTCGCAGAGGTCTTTCTTGTTTTGTGGGACTCTAGCCTTCTACAGCTCTTGCTCTATATATGAGAAAATGCAACAGATCAGACACACTCCTCACACAATACTGCATACTATAGATAGCTAATCCATTCTGCCAAGCCAGCTACAATAACAACAGTTAAGTCATTAAAATTGACATTCATCAATATGATGAACAGTCTAGTGATCAACCACTAGACTGTCCTTGTTCACCCCGCCTACAGCACAAGCGCTGTGTCCGAGTAGAATTACATATTGGCTTTACTGTGGCCTTAACACTTGGCCAAGAACGCATGCATTGGTGATTGAGATATACAAACTAGTATTTATAAAAAGGAAGCAAAATGTTTATTTTTTGTGATCTAGCTTTAGAATGGTAAAAGAAACAACTGTCTTTCGGCTTATAAGCAGTTTACCGGGTGTAGCGATATTGGATAGTTTAAAGGAAGAAGAATGGGATAACACCTAGAGAAGCGGAGGAGAATATATGTATGTAATCGCCCATTCTTTGATAAGGCATAATCATGTAACAAAATGGGGATGAGGACAATGCGGTGATTTCCTGCACACCGCTGAATGGGTTTTGTTTTGCTGCTATTGTAGTAGATGCTGACATAGTCCCATTTCCCTTCTTATACACGCATAAGCTGCACTTCAGTTGTCTGCGATACTGATGCATTCACAGATTTAAAACCCATACATATGGAGAGAGGACAGTCCAAGGATAAGCAAGGCGAGGTGTTGAGGTAGCAAGGTACCTCACAGCCAAGCATTTATACAGACTTCCATGCTCCACTTCTCCCCTTCCTTATAAGGAATGCTTAAAACCCTCTCTCTTTCGGGGACTACGTTGCTAATATAATATTAAGTAAAATGACACGTCATGTAAATAATTACTGAGTAAATGTTGCTGACATACTGTAAAAAAAACAAGCCATGTCCGATGAATTTACACAAAAAGGTGCACCACACAACATTGCTCAGATTAAATATTAAGACAGACATTGAATGAATGTTTTAACACCCTCAACCGCACATTTACACAATATAGAAGAGTCACAGGGCAATTTAGAAGAGACAAGTTAATTCAATTTACTCTGTAATAATTGCTGTCTGGCATGAGATATGCAGCACTCATTTTTTCTGGGAATATGTAATGATGTATACATGACAGGATAGCAAGTGGTTAAATGAGCTCCTTCAAACTTCAAGAGCCATCAACTAAATGTACAATTTGTCATTTGTCCCGCCAAACTTTTCCAAAGATTACATGCGGAATAAGTGACAGACTTCTACTTGTACCAGCATATGGAAGACCAGGGCTGCTCTGCTTCTTGGAGAGATTATGACGAATAGCTGACAAAGCCAGGCAAGGCAAAGCAATCTTTGATGAAGTCTGTATCAGTATCATTCCTGAAAAAGCCAGATGTCTAATACATTGAAAGCCTGCTTGCATTTGAAGAAGAGAGAGAAATTACTTCCATTAGTATCACTCTAGTCGAGTAAAATCAGCACATATTGTCAGGACTAGAAAAAAAAAACTGTTTGCTAAAAGGAAAGATGCATGCATGTTTTGGGAAATGCTCCAAATCTACAGCGGGTTTCTGAAATGCAGAAAAGTTTATCTTCCATTTTTGGCCACATGAGTGGATTTGTCAAAATTCTAAGGCTTTGCAAAAAAGATTTACCACTCTCAGGTGGAAATGAGAGATTATAGCATATGAAATACCATCTTTAGAATTCCCTGCTTCTGTTGAGCTTTTCTGGGACACAGTCGTTTCTATTGGTGTGATTGTGCCATGTGCTCTAGCTATCAGTTGGACCAGGCTAAACACTACAGAGGGGTCAGTGGAGACACATCGTCTAACAGTGTTGTCATACTGGTTCCTTTGAAAAAGCTGTCCCTTCTAGTTTGCCATGTTTGAGCTTCTCTGTGAAAGAACATTTCCACATAGCGGGTGTTTGAATGGCGGCGCCCCTCCATGCAAGCACATTTTATTGTTTGTATAGCTGTTTGTATTTGTGTGTGTGCATGTACATGGTGTTCCATTGTGTTGATGTCTACCTTTCCTAAAGGACAGTTACATTGCCTGGACACATCATCCTCAGCCAGATTACGGCATCAACCAACACGTAAACAACACATTAAAAATAGAGTGGGAATAAAGAGCGGAAGGGAAATTAATCAACGAAACAGAGCAGAGGGGGAAAGAAACATGAAATGGAATGATAAAAGGAAGATAATTTTGAAAGGATGCAAAACACAATGCATTCCATGTTTAAGTGGAGTCATAGGTGCGAGCATTGTCTGCATTTCATTTTATGTTTCTGAAACCAGAGGCGGGAGAGAAGATCTGCGCGCAAACAGAAAATAACAGTAAGACAGGCAGCGAGAACCAGCTGCTAGAAATATGGTTGAGTCCTGGGAATGAAGGAGGAAACAAAACATGTAATCGACCCACAACCTAGGCATTCTGATTTCCCCTACCACTACATCACACGTAAAAGTCTCTCTCTCGCTATTATATGTGTCTCTTGTACGCTTAGTCTTTTCTTTTGAATTGACACCTAAATATGCAGTGTGTGTGTTTGCGGGGTTCTCAAATCTGTTGACCCATGGCCCCTAAAATAACAGAACTCAAACAGCTACCACCGAAAAGAAGCAAGGTGGGAGGGTTCAATCCATTGGCTGTGGGGGACGGCAGAGTTAAAGCAGGTAGCAGAGAGTGAGCGGAGAACAATGTGGATGTTCGCCACTATTCTCTGCCCCCAAATGTCAAACAATCCACTTTTGGGGTGTCTGTTATGCAAATGAAAGTGTCAAGTGCATTGCAGTACAGTTAGTTTGCGTATTATACTATGTAACCATGGCTATACGGGGATCAATAAACGAGCAGCATCTACTGATAACTGCTGTTATTACTGTTAACACCATTAGTATCAACCACGACAGACGTAAATCGAAACTACACTTCACATCAATGGCTCGTAACACTGCAGCTCAGGTGGTGTCACATAAACATTTATCAGAGCAGAACAGACACATAATGCGTGATATACAACTTATTTAACATAATATATAGCAAGGTGGGCATTCTAACCCCTAATGTTAATATATCGGCACATTCTGGCTCCGACGTGGGCTTGTTCCATCCCCTCGAAATGTCAACTTTTACTGGGAGCGTTTCATAAGCTGTGGCAGCGAGGCAGATCGACTAAACTTTGACTTTCTTTCAAAAAGGAAGATAAACAGGCTAGCCTACAGGTAGCCTAACTAATTTCCACTCCCAAAACTACTTCAACTTAAACTCCTTATAAAAAGCCTAAAAATGTGTCATCGTACGTGATGTTATTATTCTCACCGGATAGAATGGAATCCAGATGTCATTCAGACATGGTAAATAGTGGCTTATACAACGCCTTTACCCTAGGCAAAGGCAGTAAGCCTCATAGTTTTATTTACTATCACCATAGCCACTTACGATTAGTTTGCCTTCTGTAAAGTATTTCTGTCATGGAGAAAATAATTAAAATATACAGGTACAGCGTCATGTACAGCGCTTAAACGCACATTTGAACAGCATAGGTAGTAAGTAGGCCTAGTAAGCGATCGGGAAAATGTGTAAGTGCAGGCAGAAAATCTGAATTGTTAATAGACAGAAATATAACCCTATTTACATTATTTAACTATTGCCATGTGTTTTAACTGTTCACTGCCAAGCTCGTCTCTTCTCGTCTCTGCTCTCATTCAAGTTCACAATTTTTTCACTGTGTTCGGGGGAAACAGATGAATTGACTTCAAAATAGGGTACAATAAGATGTTACTTATTGCTATATTGTTTCTGATAAATACAATGTGCTCAAATCTCAATTGTAAAATAAGAAATTGACTAGTATTTCTCTATTGCAGCTCACCTTTTTTAGTCAAATGCCTCCAGGCATTCACACTATAAAATGTCACTATTTCCCGGACAAGTAATTTTTTTACTTGGACAAGTGCATGAAAATGCTTAATGTCAAGCCCAATTTACAAATAGTACGTTTTTACAAAAGATGCTGAATACTACAGCGTGTGCATTCACGTAACTCTGTCCGTCTAGTCGACTGAATGGAAGCATTATGGAGCAGAACTCAAACAAAAGCAAAACAAAGGCAAAAAAATTGCCAAACTGTTCATTAATCGTATTCGAGGTACAATGTTCAATTAATCGTGATTTTGATTTTAGATCAAATCTTGCAGCCCAACACTGAGCTCTACATTCGGAGATGGATTCAGGATTATTTACACATGGGACTAGAACGGGATTCATTTGGTTTCTGTTGCAGCATTTTTATATGTTTTATGTTTGAGTCATCTGTACATGTACAATAGATAGCTTTTGAGTCGTATTTCTAATATGACAAGGACTCATGGTATAGTACGGCTAGGTCATATGCATAACAATGCTCAATGTGAGTGCTGAGTCTGGTCATAGCCATACAATAAAACTCCACTATTGTAATAATGTAATAGAGATATACAGTACTACTATTCAGTAACATAATACAGTGTGCAGGTAATTTAAAATGGATATCTGACTAACCACAATATCACAACCATCCTAACCCAACTGAATACAACACTGTATCAAAGGCTATAGGAAAATCTCCTTGGATCTAGACACAGGTACTGTAGAAATACAATAAGTGTAATGGTATCGGGATAGTGTTTACTGTTGCATGATCTAGGGGAAGATGTTCATGTTCTGTTGTCTAACGTAAAGAAATTAGGAATGTGTTATTTTGCAAAATGTCTTGATTGAAATGTTTATTGGCTAGACTATTATGAAAGGCTTGAGTTAGGAGTTTAGTTAGGTAGCTAATACTGCAGTTTCTCTTTTTATTTGCAGAGCGTGGGAGAAATAACAGTGTGTACTTGTGGGTGACACACACAAAAAATGAATCAAATATAACTCAGAGAGAACTTTAGATGAAGTATTTTGACTTGTGTATACATCTCCATATTTTATCACAACACAGAAAGCAGATGAGTACCTCGATGGAGCTTGTAGCTGCGTAACCCACATGCCCTTGGGCCAAAATAAGTCACTGAACCCTCTACCTCACCCTCAATTTGGCCTAGACTCTAGAGTAAGCAGTGGCAGATGGCTGGGAAGGAAGTACTGTAGTGTATTATTAGCATTAGCATGGCGATTTTGTATCGCTACATTTAGAGGCGGTTTAAATGGACACTCCCTCAACAAAAAATGTGTTTGCGCCCCTTTGATTATGCAGTGGGTGTAATAGTTGACAGTGCCCCAGCCTAACACTTTAAAGGAAGGGTGCATTCTATGACATTGTTGCAGAAAATGCTTCTGTATCAAATTACCTTACGTTATGTTATTCAATTTAATTAGGCTTAAAGCTTACCGGACTGTTGATTGGTATACCAGGTCTTCGCGTCTTCGGTAGTCCTCCATGTGAGAGTAATTTGTATTAAACATAGCATCATAGGTGAATATTTTCTGCTTGATGGTGCCTCCATCTGTGACCTGGAAAAAGAAAATGAAAACATAAAAAAAAAGATTTTACTAATGATGAATAGAGCAGCCACCTGTTAGCCCTGCCTACTCATGAAGTGTTCTTCCCATATCTAATAAAGCAGAACATTTTGGCCGAGGGCAAAGACTATGCTTTTTGCCTGCAATTATATCACTGATCCATTTACAGGCATGATAAGCTGATTTATTATGTAAGTCTGAGTGTGGGAGGTGTGTGTGTGTGCGTGTGTGTGTGTGTGCGTGTGTGTGTGTGGGGGGGCGGTTGCAGAACACAGCCAACAGGATGAGATTGGTGAGACAGTCACTTGCGTGTGCATGTATAAGATTAAGACCTAATGAAGAATGACACATTGTGGTGTTCAGTATGTTTCAGGCAGTCTGCTATCCGCAGAGGTAATGGCTTGTGACGAGATACTGCAGAAGTATAGGGAACAGGATATTCAAAGCGCTGCCGTTTTTTTTTCTTCTTCTCCCTTTGGTGGGCACGAGAAATGACGGAGTAGAGCTTTCCTCTGTAATATTCACAGGAGAGGGGAAGTCACTTAGCATCTGAATGACTGTGATTTCTCCTCTCCTCGGCCACAGACAGACGTAAAGAAAAAGGATGACAGGATTTTAATGGAACCACTAATGCTGCTTTGAAGAAGGAAATTGTTAGCGGGCGGGGGGATCCTTCTTGCCTTCATCTGGGAAGATTCTATCATTCCGTTGACCAATCCAATCCTTTACGGTGTACAAATGAGGCACGAGGATTTCCTGAGTGGTCTCCTGCATAATGTACATGTCGCTCCATGAGGAGACGATGCTAAATTCTCTTCATTTGAGCAAACAATTATATGTGCCCTGTGAATGACTGTAGGCTAACTGGTATAACCTTATGCCTCTAGAGACGGCAGATTGCTCCAGGCTCAGTTTGCTAAGTGGCGCTGCACAGGGAGTTGAAAATGCTGAAACAACTAAAAAGCCTGAGCACAGAAATATTACATTAATCTAGATAGCATTAGTGAACTGCATTGCCTCCATCACCTGTTGTAATGGTGGGGTGAACCATGACAATTATGGCTGTTTATTTTTGCTTAAAGCAGCCTTAATTAATATTGACACATACTAACGTCTGTTGATAGAGAGCTGAATTGGCAAAGCAATTCAAATTGACAGAATCAGACCTCCCTCAAGTACACCTCAGGCCCCTCCAATTAGGCTTTAACTTCCTAAAAGGTAAACAGGGGACATACAAACTGGCCAAGGTAGGGCCGGTAATGGAAGAAATGACACCTACAAGTTGCTGTCTCCATAAAACCAGCCTTTCACCATTTCATCATAATGCATATTTAATTGTAAACCAAAAATCCTTAATATTGCAGCTTTAGGTAACACGCAAATAGGACAGTGTCACAAAATACTTCAGGCTTATGCTCAACAAGAAGACAGTTTTCACCTGTCACATAATGCGTTCTTTCTGTGAGCAACACCACTTTGCCAGTGAAACAGTTTGGCACCCTACTGGCCCACCTAAGACTATAACAGCCATCTGTTCCTGTAATGGGGGAGATACTAGGTGGTGGCGAGGCCACACACAACGTTTTTCAAAGGGAGGGGCAGCAGGTAAAGGTCAGCCACTAAAAGGGAAAGCGAGATTGGAGACCACCCTGCCTCGTGCCATGTTTATCACTCACAGTAATGGGCCAGTTAAACATTTCTCCAAGGGGTGTCAAGGGACAATTCTCATTGACGTATCTTTGAAAACATAAACACACATTAGTATAGGTGACGCAGCAGAGCACGATATCTGTATTAGGTGTATGTTGTAGTATGTTAAATGATATACAGCACGTCGTCCATACAAGGGAAATAATGTAATTGTGATTGAGACACAAGAACACGTGGGGTGAATTATCAAAAGCGACGATGATAGTAAAAATAACGCTAACGTTCAATGATTTCGTAGTTAGCTGGCTTTGTAATCCATGGCACTACAGCTCTACAGAAATGCTGGTCGAAGGCACATTTTACAATATTTTAGTCTGGCCCTTGTAAGCCAAGAGACATTATATTTATTCCTATTATCCTTTTGATTGGACCGTAGGTCATACAGTCTCAGGTTGCCTGGAAGTATAGGGC
Organism: Forbesichthys papilliferus; assembly: GCA_025399855.1. NCBI lineage: Eukaryota > Metazoa > Chordata > Actinopteri > Percopsiformes > Amblyopsidae > Forbesichthys > Forbesichthys papilliferus. Next base: position 7,020 of record JAODOY010012207.1, on the reverse strand, counting down.
TGCCATATACAGGTCTTATGTCACCCTTGCTTTATCTCTTATTAATAAGAATAACCTCTTAATTAGGCTTGACCTGGAACCACACTGAACGAAAGTGCACATTAACGGCTGGCATCCTTTTCCTACACAGGGAACTGCCATGTCGTATAAATGACACACCAAGGAAATAAAAGGAAAATGAGAGGAAGAGGAGTAGGAGGGAGAAGGAGAGGGGAACTGTGCCAGAATGGCTGTACAAGAGGGATGGCAAGAGGGAGATGAACACTCTTTGATTACGGAATAGCACCAACGGGGAAGCAGAGCTTTGCTACGACTTGCTTTGTTGAATTCGGGCCATGCAGTGCAAACGAGGCACAGAGGCACCAAAGCCTTTCCAGCTCTCCACCATCTGGAGTGTGTGTATATATATATATATATATATATATATATATATAAATGAACCAAGCAAAGCTATTTCTTTTTTTTTTTTTAAGTAAAAAATGTTCGACATCAGACAAGGCTTCTTATTTACTTAAATACTTAAATACTTCTCGATTGTCAAGCAATCAAACAATTAGCCCACCACCAATAGACAGCAAGAACGAAACGTGGATTTATTCTATTAACATTGACACTATAAACTGTGAAACATCATAACACCTCAAACGGTGGCTTTGGTTGTCTGCCTGTAACATTTTCTAGATCCATATCAGCAGATGTGCTTGAAATAGGTAATCTACTGCATCACTTCTGTTTGGCACGTTTATTAAGTCTCTGAAAACATACCTACATGACCTTGGGGGACTGTGGTTACCCAGGGTTCAATCTATAACCTCTTAAATTCAGTCTCAACATGCTCCTATATCAAACCTACTTGGCTACACTCGCCAAATTACATTGGTCAAATAGACACACTAGTCTGGATGTCCCAAAACCTACAATGAAATAAATAAATACAAAACAGAGGTGATACTAGAAAATAAGAGGCTTAGGGTGACTGCTCACTAGGACCCCAAAGCACTTAACACTAAAAGACCATGTTAAATCCATTTAGTTTGAGTCTGATTTTAGAGCTTACCAGCAAAAGATGTTACAAAAGCACTATTTCATTATCTCAATAATATAGCCTAATAAATGCTTTTATCTACATTTACTGCAATTGTATTTTAGTAAGGCTTCCCAAAAAGCCCATTAAATTGCTACAGCTTATACCAAATGCAATTTATGCAAAAACCAAACGAAACAGATCACATCACTACTAATCTATCACCATCACTAGCTTCCGGTAAGACATGCAATATTGATTTTAAGGCGTTGTGGCTCGCCTATAAATCATTACATGAAGTGTGGGACTAAAGCTTTCCACCATTAAATTAATATAATTCATTAAAGGTCAGACTTTTTAGGTTGCTGGAGGGAGTGGTCTACTAGTCAACTGTCAACCAAGTTGGTGATTCAGAATATGCTGCACAGTGCACATCAACGCAACAATCCTTTTAGAGCCCCAATACTATTGTTAACTGTATATCTAGAAAAACACGAGTTTTAATTAACCTTTTTAAAAATATGTTATTCAATTAAATTGCCTTTTACTGTTTATTTCGATTTTTTAAAATTAATTTCAAATTTGAATCATAAAAAAAAAAAAACTTTACTTTATCTTATTTGTAAATAACTTTTAATTGTAACTGGGAATGATTAAATCAAGCTGATTTGCCTTGCCTTGGTACAGTATGGTGGTGGTGGCAAGTCAGATACCTCTGCCTTGTCTGCCTGGTGCCAGTCACTGCACACTGACTAGGGGGGCGGCCAGCAGGCTAAAGAGGACAGGTAGTCCAGGACAGGTAAGCTAACAAGGGGTTGAGCTAGGTGCTTAAGACAGAGACCCTGGCCTGCGGTTCTCCAGAGATGTGGCAGCAGAGACCTCAGACGACTGGGGGGACGGGGAGGGGGGCAGGGAGCAGGTGACCTGTCTAGTACCTGGCCTACCAGCTGAGCACAACTCTCTAATGATGCGTCCCATTATTGGGGTCAGACTAGGGCTGGGTCTCCGGAGTTAACCAACGCCCTCATGCCTGTGCCTGTCTGGGGCGGGACTATATATAGGCTTGAAGCTGCACCGGCAGCCACTGGAGGAACTAAGTGTGAAATATTCCACTTGAATAGCGCACCATCGTTTCAGCATACACTCAGACAGCCTGCACCGTGCAAGTCCTCAGTGTCATGTGCTGTACAACCGGGAAACCAATGGGTAAGGCTGACGTGGTGGGGTTCGATGGTGTGGCAAGCGAGAGACGAACAGCAATGGGGGCTCACGTGAAGCCCTCAAAAATCAGTCATGCTCTAAAAACATTATGTGACTTATCTGCTTGTATACATCTTACGCATCCATTAGTTGGACAGCAGCAGACTCAAATAATGCTCCTAATAAGATTCATGCTCATTCATTTCCTCATTTGCAGGCTTAGACAAGCTACAAGGGGGTAAAAAAAGAGAAGGTGATCAGAGCACTGCCATGAACCATCTTGGCACTTTCCTTTCTTTATATCCAGACTAATTTGCCTAATATTATCATCTCACAGAGGAATCCATTATTCTAAGTGTCTTTTTGAAGCAGTGCACTGAGAGGCATTTAAAGATGGAAATAATTTGAGTGAGAACAAAAGCGATGCAACGTTATATAATTTGCATACAACACAGATGTTAATGTGTTTCAGTTGAGGGCTAACAAACAAGATTTTGACATGTTTGTAAAATCTAAGAACTTTAGCTGAGTAACACTAACAGTCTAATAAATAAAATGTATACATTATTAAATAATATGCTGCCTAGAATAATTGTTGATATTATTTTATTTGAAATAATACTAATTTACACAGACGGTATATGCCGGAATATTCATAACATATCCGGGGAGTTGTAAACTGTTCCGGGAAGGCGATATTACCGCCATCTGCCTACCGCAGAACACAAACATCAACAGGACTAGACTGCTTCGCCAAATTGGAAAATCAAACCATCAATTTAATTACATTTTTTTAAACTGACAAGGGAAATAAACAATCCACACATAGCAGGATATCCATGTTAGCTGCCTACCACATAGAATAAACATAAACTGTGAGTCTGATTGCATTAATACTTAGCCAACAACACAATGTCCAGGTCGGTTAATGTGACCCCCCCCCCATCCATCCATACCCCAATTTTGTTTGCCACTAAGCAGCCTAGGACTAACATACTGGGCCTAGGCTGGACTGGAATACATTATTCCTATATTACTCACAGAAGGCAGAGACTGATTCCCGTTTTTAGTTCTGATTATCCCAGTTATTGTAGCTCAAGTTAATTCACTTGTTTTGTCATAAAATATCAGTTGTAGGGAAAAGAATAGGCTATACTGTCCACTCCCCGATGTTTGGGTGTTTGAATGTAATGTTTTTGTGTTTGTTTGTGTCAATACATACAGTATAAGTTATGTTCTCTGAAAGCTATCAACCATGCAGCAGATATTTGCACCCATGTCAGCACTGTCTTTCAATTCAATTGATTAATATTAATTGAAAATGTCAGTACAGTGAATTCACATTTCATCAGTCCATCACCCTGCTGTAGAGGGAGGTCAGTGTCCTGTTCTCGCTCTCATTTTAATTTCAAGTCATAGACGTCATCTAATGAACCATCTAATTAAATATGGTGGTACAGTTGCTCTATGATGAGATAGCAGTAGGTATGTGTCATGCTACGTCTCGCTTATCAAAGTTCTTTCAAAATCTGGTAAAATCAACTAAAAAAGGCCAAATGTTGCAGGCAAACACGTTATGTTTAAACAAAAAATAAATAAACAAAGAAATATATATATACACAGTATGCTTTTTTTTCCACAAAAAAAAAAAAAAATAAAATAAAATACAGCGCAAACGAAACAATTACTATATAGTGCTTGAAGAGACCTGCATGTTAACGTGTTGAGAAAGAAGGGGCTATTTAAACAGAGGCAACATATGATAAGTCACAGCATAACGCCCTGGTTTAATATCACCTCCTTACTAAAGCAATTCAACCCCCCTTGCGTTAGAATCTGAGGGAAATGTGACATCTCTATAGGCATAACTAGGCTTACAACATTACCAATGATAGTACAGCTCAGTAAAACAGCACATAGACAAGGCATATCACAGAATGTAATGCAATATGCACATACAATGTGTAACATTAAATGTCAGTGTAAGGTATGAAATGGGGCGGAGAAGTTAGAATAATAGAGACTATTTGTATTGCAGTGGCATCGTTATGTGCAGCCTAACAGGTGCACATTATTTTATTAACCTCTGTCGTGCTCTTTATGCACTCCCTGAGATATGAGGTAAGGGATGATACACTCTATGAAGCTCTCATATAAATACAGTAAGTGGCAAAAAGTGCAGAAAGTCACAACTTTATAATCTTCCCTGGTTATTGCTGCCGTGTGTAAATGCATTGAAGTCTGGTATTGTACAAATGCAGACTCCGTGTGCTACAGTACGTCGAGCTTCCTTCAAGGAGTAAACGCAGTGTGCAGCTGATGGTGGCCCTGCCTCCTAACCTGTGGGTGTACGGTGCTGCAGGCAGTGCTCCCCTGCTGGATAATGACTGACAGAAGACCTGGTTAAAGGGATTTCATGCTTCACATGATAGGCTTCTCTCCTCCCTCTGTCTGTCTGAGCTCTCGGTGGGGAGCCACATATACTTCAGGCAGGTAGCTAACCGTCGAGGCAAACACCTGATACTGATGATGCGGTGGATTAATAGATGCCAAATTAGCGAAATAAATAACAAGTATCGTTTTGTTTTTTTATTCGAACATTCATTCAACAGGTCTTTGTGTCTTCAGATTTACAACTGGATTCCTTCCAACATTCTACAGAGCAAAGATGAATTTGAATCACTCCCCTGGAAGGGGGAAAGCACACACACATGATTAGCCATGCCAATATATTCTGTAACACCCCAATTACAGTACATTAGCCACATTCGAGGTCTTTGTACTACATTGTAGACATGATACACAGCTCTGAGGGTTTTCTCGTTTGGTTTCCACACACCCAGCTGCATATTGTGACCTAGTTTTCACATAGCAAAAGTTGTTATATTAAAAGAGGTGATACAGTATCCACACATTGTTGTTAGCTTCCTTTAAATGTACAAAGCAAATATGAACATCCGCTTGACAGAGAATACGTTATCTGCATGACATGCTTTCACTTCTCTTATCGTTTATTTTCATTCCAATATAACAGAGTGCCGGCGAGTTGGGTTAGGTTGTAGCTGGAACTGGCAGATTACAGGCAGGGATTAAAGTTGGGCTGTGCCACCATCATGAACGGTCAGGCAACATTCTCCTGCACCCTGGAGGAAGATGGGTGAGGGTCAGGCTAAGTGCGGGTATACATTCAGGCAGTTAAGCGTTATGCAAGCTGTTCTCCAAAGCCATCTGAGACAAGGCCATTCAGTCATGGTTCAGCTAGCTGTCATTCTGATGGGGAGACAGGCAGACGTTGGGCTGACAGTAAATGGGTGACAAGATCAAAGCTGGCCAGACTTGATGAAGACTGTTGGTCTTTAGCAGCTAATGTTCGAGGGGAAGTGCTCCCTTGTTACAAAACAGGGAGAAGATAGACTGTAAGATATTTATTGTGTTCGCCAATACAGTATTTACTCTTTGGCATAAACGGAGGCAAACAGGAACCTGGAGGTTCGAGATACTGGAATGAGATTGGAAAATTACAATTTGAATGTGTGGAGAACAGTGTTGGGCAGTAGCTAGTTACTAGACTGTAATATCATTACTTTTCCAGTAACTAGTATTGTAAATCATTTTTCCAAAACAGTAATAATATTAAAAGTACTAATCCAAATAATGCTGCATTACTGTGTTACAAGAAGGAGATTCCTGGTCCTAGGACATTTAGGGTATGCTAACTGAAGCAACCTGTCCAATCATCTGGTTGCAATGTTTTCACTTCGGCTGATTGTGACCCTTAAGGTTAATTATTGTTCCAGTAAAGAGAATTCAATTCTAAAATGAGCTGGCAGGTTGTCATTTTTTGGAAGGGGCGAGGAATATAGTAATGCAACTAGTAATGTAACTAATTACTTTTATACCCAGAAATAAGTAAAGTAATACAATTATTTTTTGAAGGAGTAATAAGTAAATAGTACCTGTTTGCAGCAGGTTGCTTTAGTTTAGGACCAGAGAGAGGATGGTCGATCGTGGGCAGCTGTGTCTAATAAGGAACCACTCTGAATAGCATGCTCAGCAATAGTATCATTTCTCCTTGTAATGTACTTGATGTCAGTTTTGACATTAATAAAATATAGACTACAATGGCGGTGGTATTACCAAAAATACCATAGAGAAATATATTATTTCTTGTACAACATCTAGATTAAAATGAAAAATCAAATTTTGCAAGATTTCAAGTCGGTAACACACTACGTAAGAATGATCAGAAATAAAGAAAGCATTTTATGTAACACTGCAGCTTCAATAAAGGACAATTAGATAATGACATGCAGTCCCAAGATGAAAACATCATTGTGTGCACTTCTCCTAATCTGTTTGAGGGTGCACTATGTGAACACATGTCTGCACATTCACACCTTCCTCAGTGCAGGTACTGTAGCATCAAGGACACCCAAGGTGAGAAAGGCCCAGCATGAAAGCAAATCCCTATTGTACTGTCCAAATGGGTGCACCTGTCTGTTCATGTCTGGGATTAACATTGAAAGCGGTGTTACAGAAATGTTTTCTGCAACAGAGTGCATAAACTCGCACTGTTCTTTACCCCTTCCACTACAGCTATACATCTGTGCTTTAAACATAAACAATTAGGTCATTCACTTTAGCAGAGGCTTTTAATCCAATGCGATTTACAGTGAGTACAATTAGGTTCAGTATTAAGGGGAAGGTTAGGCATCTTGTTAAAAAATACTTGTTATTTGTTTAGATTATTTAGAGTTAGTTAGTTATTGATATATATATATATATATATATATATA
>JAODOY010012196.1:0-28206 GCA_025399855.1 Forbesichthys papilliferus | reverse complement strand
TGTATTGTTTTAACTCATTTTGAATTGTTTTTAATGACATAGTGTGAAGCACTTTGTGTTACATGAATTTGTATGAAGTGCTATATCAATAAAGATTGATTGATAATCACACACATCTTGGGGATATAAGAACTGCACATATGCGATCATGAGTCAAATCTGATAAAAACATCTTAAAACGTTTGGCCCATTTTGCCCTAAAATAATGCTTAAAAAGCATTTGTTCTCCAGTTTCTACTACTAAGCATGCAAAAGTTTTCACAACACCAACTTCATTAACGGCCATTGTCTGCTAAAACATAAACTCCTTAGAAACGCATACTGTATAATGCAGCAGTACAACAAGCATCCCCCCCGGTCACCTCCACATCATCTCTTTATTGAAGTGACTTGCGGCATATGAACTGGCTTACCCTGTAGCAGGTGCTAGCATGTCCTATTGCTATTATGTTAAGACAGCATTTGGTTCTTGTCACTACATGTCCCTCACTCTCCCCTTTCTCTCTCGCCCTCCCCCCCCCCCCCCCACCCCTGCATGTGACACCTGTAGGACCCGCTACTACGAGGCCTACACCAGGTACGTGACCGAACAGGCGTATACGTGATGTCCTTCAAGTGCACCAACACAGTGCATACCCTTTTATGTCAGCTTTCACGGTCGATTTCTAAACCTGTGAATCACCTGGGAAACAAAACAAAACAGTGTTTTCCAAGAACAAAAGATCCATGATTTATGAAGTTCGGTAATAGCTACCCTTGTGTGTGACGGCTTAGTAATTTAAGGTGGAGTCAGTAATTCTGCAGAAAGTGTTGATACAGTATTTGAACTGTATCAACACCTCTCCCTTCAATGCCATAGGGTGCTCCCTCAGGAGCTCTTTCCCTCACATTAGACACACATTGCCAAGGCTGGGCTTGTGTTGTGTGGTGCTGTCTGCACCACTTTATTTATTTTCTCTTTTTCAGAACCAGGGCGTTGTGGAAACACCAGATTATGCTTTCAGTGCACACAGAGAATGGGCATCTAGCATAGATAGACATGAGGAGATATTAGCTGAAAAAAGTTTACACCAAAAGTGTATTTGCTTACAATTGCTGACTCCACATTTTAAATATTTATCTTTAAATTGTTAAACAACAAATAAAAATGACCACATTGGTCATAGTCAATAACTTCACCATCCTAATAAAGCACACATCTGATTAGATAATTTAGACCCCTTCGACCTTTGACCCCAGGTCAGAGGCGGGGGGCGCCCTCCACCCCACCATTCGCCGCGAGGAGCCGAGAAGTGGAGACATCGACAACAAGTACCACAGCGGGGAGGAGTTAGACGACGACCTCAGCTGTGACGACAGGTAAGGTGTGGGCAGGAGGGGCCTCGTGAGACCGGTTTCTGTTTGGTTCATCCAATCAATCCACTGCCAAGTATTATTTTTAAGTGCCTGCGCTATACAAACAGCTTTGATGGACAGCTCACCAGATGGACATGTGAATAACAATCCATCTGGCATGTCAGGTTAGCATTGTACAGCGTTCACAGGGTTCTCACTCGTCCCAGAAAACCTATTTTCTCGTAATGTTTTCACATGGAAAATGTCCTGGAAAATCTTGTGTTGTCCTGGAAAATATTTTCAAAATTCTCCTATTTCCCTTTAGCTGAAAATGCGATATTAGGCTACATGTCAGAGGTCCCCCAAATGCATATCATTGCCCTTTGAAAGGACGTTTTAGGGTCATATTTTACTGTATGGAAGGGTGTATATCAAAATGTTGTGAAAATTCTTTGAATGCTTCCCAGAGCTGATGCTAACTATGCTAACACAGACTACAAACTAACTTCCCGAGAGCTGATGCTAACTATGCTAACACAGACTACAAACTAACTTTCCAAGAGCTGATGCTAACTATGCTAACACAGCCTACAAACTAACTTCCCGAGAGCTGATGCTAACTATGCTAACACAGCCTACAAACTAACTTCCCCAGAGCTGATGCTAACTATGCTAACACAGCCTACAAACTAACTTCCCCAGAGCTGATGCTAACTATGCTAACACAGACTACAAACTAACTTCCCGAGAGCTGATGCTAACTATGCTAACACAGACTACAAACTAACTTCCCCAGAGCTGATGCTAACTATGCTAACACAGCCTACAGTTGATGCTAATGTTGCTAATACATTCTCATTCGCATGACGTTCTCGTTCACGCGTTGATTGACAGGTTATCCAGCCTGGACTACTACGACGCGGAGAGCGACTGCGGCTGGCTCCAAGAATCCGACGGTTGCCACGATGACCAGCGGCCCATCTGCCAGGACGGCAGGTGGTCACCCAGGAAACACCTGCTACCTTTGCCCCAAGGTGAAGAAGCTGCGTGTTGTCACTAGGGCCGGTGTTGTGTCCCTCTGTCCATCTGTCCTACCTCGTCAGACTGTCCTACCGTAGCGCAAATGGACCGTTATAGTCTGTCCATCTGTCCTACCTTGTCAGACTGTCCTACCGTAGCGCAAATGGACCATTATAGTCTGTCCATCTGTCCTACCTCGTCAGACTGTCCTACCGTAGCGCAAAAGGACAGTTATAGTCTGACCATCTGTCCTACCTCGTCAGACTGTCCTACCATAGCAGTAAACTGAATACATACCAGGCCAGAGTAGTTGTAGGATAGTTTGACGAGTGAAAACAACTTGTTTTGTGCTACCAGGCTGAAATTTAGGAATTTATTATTTGAGATATGCATTGTCCTAACAGGCAAAATAGCGTATGCTACCAATCTGTAACAGTCCGTGGAAAACAAAAGTATGACAGTTGGCACAATATAGTTTATTGTAGTAATAAAAATGCATAGGCCTATACAATTGCAGCACACATAGATTGCCAACAATATTTTCGTTGTCGTGAATGTTGTGAAAGGTTAACATGTAGGCTAAATAATAATTAAAAATAAATGACAACTTATAAGATAACTTTTCCAAATGAGATTATAATTATATTATATGAAAATGACAAGAATCCCTGTAAATTAGTAAAAAACATGCAATAACAGTGCTAGCAAGAAATTAGAAATCCATCAGGGTAGAACAAAAATACGGGCGTGTTTTAAGAATGACAAAAAATTATGAAATCTGGATGTTCGCATGCGCAGTATGACGAGGTAGGACGATCTGACGGGTAGAATATAATGTCAGAACACGGTCCCTCCCATTAGGCAAGATTAATTTGAGGCGGCATTTTGGCTGCAGCTCCTGATCAGCTGTAATTAAATGTAAACAAACGTGTTAAAGACACAGCAGGGTCAGTCATTCCCGAGAACGCTTGCTAACTTCAAACAGTATCCCTCTGCAGTGCCACCTCTGAGACATTGTGTGTGTGTGTGTGTGTGTGCTCCCAGTGCCCAGGTTCAGTGTTGAGTGTCTGCGTAGACGCAGCAGTCAGGATGGTGTGTCTCCCACATGCACGTCTCTGCCTTTGCACCTGACACAACAGCAGGTACCACATGCACGCACACACGCACAAACAAGCATACACACATGCACATGCACACACACACACACACACACACACACGCGCATGCACCCACAAACTCAATGCAATGTAGTTGACAAGCTTAGGTGAAAATACCACATAAATTATGTGTAATAGCGCGATCACAACTACGACTCTCGGAAAACGGTCTGATTTCAGTGACTGTTGCTTTAAATTTAACAAGCCACTGCCCAGTCCCCCCCGACTTCCACGTATCTGTGTTGACATGAGGCTACGACAAGTACTGCTAGTACTCAAATGCTGTTTGAACATAGTTTTGAGTTTTCAAGGTGTTAATATTCCGCCTCGCCGTTCAAACTACAGTAAAACGATACGGGACGCTGAATGTAGTCTGTCGTTGTTTGTGTCAACCACATAAACACAGCAGCAGCTTGGTCACACAGCCCTGTGAAGGAACAGGGGTGGTACGTTTTGATGACCAGCCATGTATCCACTAAGCACATTTCATGAATGAAGGTTACATTTGACCATAGCACAACATCGCAGCCATCCTGGACCGCCAGCCATGTACCCATAAGCACGTATTAAGTATTGAATTAAGGTACATAGCACGAAACCACAGCTGTTGTTGACGCCACAGGGTTATGATAAATATTATTATATACTCAAAATACCCATTAACACCCCCAGAGAGAAATAATGGGCAACAGTAGGGTGAAATCCGTGTGAAGAGTACCCCCCCTTCTAGAAATGTAATGAAGAAGTGGGTCTGTTGGACCCTCATTGGAAGATATATCGTGTAGTTAATGATGCTCTCTGGCGTGGCGGTGCTGATGTTGCGTTATTCACGGTCATTCATCTGGTTGCCTAGGTGATGGCAGTCGCAGGCTTGGATGCCAGTAGAATCCACCGCCTGTCTCCCACGCGGTCTGAGCAGTACTGGGCCACGCCCCCCTGCTCTCCCATTGGCCGAGGCTGCTCGCCGCGCTACACTCCCCTCATACAGGTGTGTGTGTGCGTGTGTGTGTGTGTGTGTGTGTATAATATCTTTGTATCGTGTGTGTATAATATGTCTAGTGTGTGTTTTTATCGTGTGTATGTGTATCATGTGTAATATGTTTGTGTGTGTGTGTGTATAACATGTGTACAGTGTGTGTGTGTGTGTGTGTGTGTGTATAACGTGTGTACAGTATATAATGTGTGTGTGTGTGTGTGTGTGTGTGTGTTATAATGTGTGTGTGCAGGTGGACTGGTGCAGCCCCCCCCTGCAGAGGAGCAGCTGGTACACAGGGGGCCTGGAGGCCCTGCCCCCATGCCTGCTGCTGGCTTCCCAGAGGCCCCCCCACCTGCCTCAGGGCCCCCCCGCCCACCTGGCCCAGAGAGGCAGCGCTACCAGCTTGGTGGAAGCTGTGAGCACTTACACACACACTCACTCACACTCACTCACTCGAATCACTCGCTCTATGAAGCATAAAATCTATGAATGCATAAAAATGTTGTCGTTGAAAATAATATATAAATCTCTACTGTTCTCACTGCTGTTAACGTTTGGACTGTATCATCTACCGTAGAGAAAGGAAACCAGTTGTCATAAAGCAATTCAAAATGTTAAGAAGTCTATTGATCCAAGTGCTCTGTATCGGATTCGATGGCCTAGTGGTTAAAGTGTTGAGTTAGATTTATTTGTCTTTTTTTATTTTGCATGATCGAGACCCACTCCAGAAAAACTAGATTTTGGAAACTAATGTTTTTTAACAATTCTAGAAGTTGTAGAGAGTTGTGATGTAGTTCTCATTAATATAAAACCTATTTGCAAATGGAATAATGAGGTGAGGAATGAAATCGTACTGTTAATATTTGTGTGATTTAGATGAATCTGCTGCCAGAGGTATGCTGCGGTTAAGTAAACACATGCGTGCACACCACATGAACGCGATGGGGAACCAGTTATCTTGGGAACCAGTAGGCACATAACACCGGTACTCATAGTAAACTATGTACAAAAAACATGTTAACCACAGTAACACATATATTCATCATACTAGTTGGATCCGAAGCATAACGCCCTCTCACACACAATTAAGGATTATGTATTTTGGTCTTTATCAAATAGAGAAAAATACAGTTGGGTCATCTACCGGTAGCCTAGACTAGCTAGCCTACTCTCTGTACCATAGCATGGCAGGCAGTAGGCTATCATATGTTATAGCTCTGCCTTCAAAAACTATGAAGAAAATAATTAAATAATAATAAATAGATTACTCACCCTCATAATTGTCGACGTAACTTGTATAATTTGAAACATGTCTCCCGTTTAGCGTTGTAAATCGGCAACTCATTGAAATGATTTGCAGGTGTTTACGTAATGTACGTTTTTGGCCACGTCATGGTGCTGGTGAGCCTACATCGGTCATTAGCGCAGAAGAAGAAACTTAACGTTGTCTAATCAAACAGTTACGCTTGCGAATCGTGTTTTACGGTTGTGTTTCAGAAGGACCAAACTGTGGAATATTTCTCTCAAAATTACAAGCGTAAATATTGGAAGCGCAAGCGTGTCCTTCTATTCACAAATGCAGAGTCACCAGAACGCAAGCGAAGGCTTTGATTCGTAACGTGAATATTGTTAACATATCTGAAAATATAAAGTGCATGCATGAATATTTTTTTGCAATAGTAAAGTTTGTGTATGCGGATGGCAAAAACACGTTTGTGGATTATACCTACGCATGCAAACTGAGAGGCGTGCGCTTGTGGATGGTAAAAATATGTGTGGATTATACTTTTGCGCTTGAATAATATTGATAGAAATCTACCCCCATACTCCCCGCTTCTTGCCACTAGGAATGCATTAAACCAAGCGCTCCCCACTCCTTGCCACTAGGAATGCATTAAACCAAGCGCTCCCCGCTTCTTGCCACTAGGAATGCATTAAACCAAGCGCTCCCCACTCCTTGCCACTAGGCAGCGTCAACAGGGAGAGACCGGCTGAGCCACTACTTAAAATGTTTTTGGTCTGACTGACTAATCGTAAACATCCCTAACACACACACCCACACACCCATAACACACACACACACACACACAGCACGCTTAAACCCTCTGGTCTGATCCCCCCCCACCCCCCTTCCCCTTCCCCCATCCAGGTGCTGGTGTCGGAGGGCCTGGGGCTCTTTGCCCAGGACCCGGGCTTCGTGGCGGCGGCCACGCGGGAGGTCGCGGACGCCTGCCAGCTGAGCACTGACGAGATGGAAAGCGCCGCCGCCGGCCTGCTCAGGGGCTCGGCCCCCGGTCTCTATGGCTACAGCGATGACGAGGAGGCAAGCGAGGGGGCCGACGGGGGGGCCCGAGGAGAGGAAGACCTGACCGACGAGATGATTAGCATCACGTCGCTATAGCAATGACCAGCACCACCATGACCTGTTGTCGTCGTCGTCGTTACCGTAACCAGGGAGCGAACCACCCTGGGAGACCTACCACAGATAATAGTGCCTTGCTCATGGCTCAAGGAGTGTGCAGGGTTTGCCAGCAGAGACGGACGGATAACTGTGTGGGACAAAGGCACGCGTGAACGGAGTCTGACCCGTCTGTCTGCCTGCCTGCCTGTCTGACTTTCTGTCTTTCCTTCTTCCAGTCTGTCTGCTTGTCTGTCTGTCTGCCTTTCTGTCTGTCTGCCAGTCTGTCTGTCTCTCTCTCTCTGTCTGCCTGCCTAATGCCTAGAGACTGGTGGTGATTCCCATTCACTGTGAACTAGAAGGAGAGGCTACCTCTGTCACAACACGTCTCTGGTGTGCTAGCTGCTAGCTTTAGCCCTGGCTCATGGTATTCACTCCATGCTGAGCTGGTGCAGCCCCAGTGGGACCAGGAGCAGCTGGCTGGAGGCACCCGTGCTCTGCTGAGAGGCAGACAACAGTCCACAGAACAGGCAGCTTGGCCGTTGGTCCTTCGGGGCTATAAAGGTGGAGTAAGGAATTATAATCCTGAACACTTTTTGTCACATTCTCCATTACTGCCCCCTGCTGGCCGTTTTGTGTGCGCGCTGAAAAGAACCTGGTGTTTCTGCACAGCCCTGCCTCTGTAAATGGGAACACAAACAGAGTGGTCCACACAACACTATCCCAGCCTTGGCAATGTGTGTCCAATGTGGGGGTGGGCGGAGCTTCTGAGGGAGCACCCTATGGCGTTGAAGGGAGAGGTGATTTTTATTTATTTTTTAATGTTTAGTCCAAATATCCTCAATCTTGATATTTGGATATGTGAGTAAGCCAGGCATGGCGTGCTTCAACTTTAAAGGAGAAATGATGGTGATGGTGGACCTGCAGCTCTTGGCATGGTAAATTGACCTTGTCCTCACACATATCTCTTCAGACTGCACACGGTCAATTATCTCACGTGCGCACGCACACACACACGTACGGAAACATTCTGGCTGCTAATTGAATTGACTGGTGAATTTGAAGTGTTTTATACGACCCCATAACAAGAAGTACTGATGCTGGCTCGATGACCTCTTCAGTTCTCCATACTAACTTGTAAAACACTAACAGAAAGTCAGCAGTGTATATAAAACCCATGCTGCGGCTTATTCCAGGTCTAGCGTAGCCCCACATTGTTAACCCATGGTTAACCTAAGACCAGGGTCAAAGGGCCAAAATAAATGTCAGGCCCAGGGATAAATGTCAGTTGGAACAGGTAGTGTTGCAGCTGACAAAAATGTGATGAGAAGTTAACTTTAGCTCCGTTTCTCACTGGCACCTTTTAGCTAGCCTCGCGAGACCATCTTGATCTCACAAGATTCAGTTTAACTTTGCCGCTAGAATCAGTCTGGAGAGCTTGGGAATCGTGTTGTTTCAGGCCCTTAGATCTAGTGTGTGGCTTCAGCGTCATTCTATTAGCTACGGGGGTGGTCTAGTGGGTGGTCTAACCCTAGGCGAGTTGCAAACTACTCGAGTTGGAAATGACAATAGTGGGTCCTACAGAGGTTAACGTAGATGGATGATACAATATAGCATCAGTTTTATTAGAATTTATTAGAAGAGCAACGGTTTTCTCAATTGAAAATGTGTTTTCACTCTTTGGCAAACTTGTGGAGTGGATAACAACACTCTGCTGGGTCACAGGTTCGTCCAATCACATGCCAAGTCTTTTTTTTTTAAAGCGCCTGCCCTTTTAAAACAGTTTCAATGGACGGATGGATGTGTCTTAACAGACACAAACATCTGTCATGTCAGGTTACTTTTCAGCCCCACGTTAAGTACATTTTCAGGTGCTAACCCTATAAACTCTGCTCAGCTAGCCCCTGGGCCAATGTCGGGGTAAGCCCACTTTGGAATTTCCAGGATTGTACCAGTGTGAATGCTTTCTTAGCCCGGAGCTAACACTCACACCGTAACATACTGGATGCATAGTTTCTCTACGCTGCATAGTTTTGTATGCAACCACAACATCACAACTTCTGATTACAGTTGGTATCCATGGTGATGCTAGCAGCTCGCGTGGCCGGTCCTAGTGAGCTAATGTAATGAAACCTGAATGAAACTGACACTGCTCCGGGGGAAATGTGCTTATTAATATACGTTTGCGAGTACAATTTACATCAATTAAAGTAACCACAGCTTTATGTTAGGTAGAGCCAGCCAGGTCACGTTTACAAATGCGAATATGCCGATCACCTGCTGCTACTGTACGCAACACAATGTGGCAGGCTCTACGCTAGGAAATTAATTGGATTCCTCGCAACTATGCATCCAGTATGAAAGGGGTGAAAGGTCAAGGGCTAACACCATTCTCAAATGCTTTTAATCCCGGGCTAAGTGAGGTGTGAGAAGCCTTTATGAGATTATTTTCCCATTAAGATGTTTACAGTGACAGCAGCACAGCTTAAACACTGGCCAATAATGCATGTGCTGTTTATAAAGTTTATATATATAAAGACAAACTTTATGACCAAAATCTAAAGGTACTTTTAATTCTTACTTAGAAAGGGTGTTTTAATTTATTGAATCCCAACCCAATATATTTTAATAGCGCAGTATGTGTATGTATGTATGTGTGTGTGTGTATATATATATATATATATATTATATTATAATAACAAAATCACTAGATGGAATGCAATGCCTTGTTTATGCTGTACCAGTTGGTTGTCATGCACAACTAAGAGCGAGGAGTATCTATGACGACAGCTGCTGTCTTCGGTTTCATGTCAGTTGCTTGGAGATCAAGAACAAGTTTGAGCTTATGCTGCGTTCAAACGGGAAACGTGTTTACCATGTTTATTAAGAGTCCACCTTTTGAACGCAGTATTATGCACATTCATTGTGTCTTTTGTAAAAGAAGGGAGTGAACTTATTTTCGCTGGTAAGCACTTTAAACATGGCACACCACTACCTTACAAGTAACATGATACGGCATGATACCGTAAACTGTTGTTCAGGTAATCTTATGTGGAACCAAAGGGCTCCTACAAGCAAAGACCAAAATGTAGGCTAATTATTGTATGCATTTTACACGTAAGGAAATACACGTTGTCAAGACATGTCACCTGCAGTAATACACATGCAATGTTCCCAAACATAAACATAATCATGCTCATACATCTGTATTGTGTTGAGGCTACCTTATGGTTTGGACAGGTCTTAATCAGTAAGTCAGTCTCTCAGGAGTTAATTGGTTTCAACATGCATCTCATCATAGTATACTTGATGTCATTTTATTCTTTTAATGTTTTTGTTAACACCTCCTTTAGTAAATTACTTATTTTTTACCGCGGGGGGGGGGTGATATGGTTGATGAACCACAGAAGGCAAGCAGATAATAACACTACTATTGGGGGGTCAAACAACAGATGGTTGAACAACAATCTGGCGATGAGTGGCTGGTCAGCCAGAGATGATACGGTTGGTATCTTCTACTGTAGGTATACAGTAGGTATAGCAGGTAGATACATGAATGACAGACAGGTGTGCAGATTAGAAGAATACAGGTGTGAGCCAGTCAGGAAAGGGAGCGTAACCATGACAACATAAAACACAGGGTTTCTGTCTCCTCAGTGTCAAATACAAACAAGCTTATTTCAAATTCAGTTTATTTGTTTGTTTTTTTTTAGTTTCATAGTTGCTTTTTACATGTGCATTGGCAATGTATAAAATCTGTACAGAATTTAAAAAAATGCAAAGTGATTTTTCTGTAATTGTATGCGTTATATCTGTTTGGAAAAAATCTGGAAAAACTAAATTTAATTTGTAGCATAATAGTACATTTTGAATGTTAAATGAAAAGAAAAAAAATCCTGTTTTGTACCTCCTAATTCTATTCTCTTCTCTATTTTCCTGGATTAGAATTATTTGAATATTTTGTAAGGATCACCACTGAATAAAAGGAATGAAACACAATGATTCATTCTTAAGCATACAGTATGCATCATGTACTGTATGACTGTATTACAGCAAAGCGGAGGTGTTATGTTGGTATGACTCAGTCTACATTCAATTCAAGAAAATAACATTTTTTTTAAGGGGCAGAATAGGTCAAACATTAATTTAATATGTGCAGCAAACAAGCTTATAATGCTTTAAACCAGGGTTCAAATGACTGTGTCATAACAAGCTATTTTAATCAGCTGT
Source organism: Forbesichthys papilliferus (assembly GCA_025399855.1). Classification (NCBI taxonomy): domain Eukaryota; kingdom Metazoa; phylum Chordata; class Actinopteri; order Percopsiformes; family Amblyopsidae; genus Forbesichthys; species Forbesichthys papilliferus. The sequence goes on along the minus strand of JAODOY010012196.1, from coordinate 17,090 downwards.
GTTGGAGCAGGGAGACATCTAAAACATGCAGGGCTGCGGCTCTCTGGGACCAGGATGGGGTACCACTCATTTAAAACTATGTCAAATTCACATTAATTATTAGATTTGCTAACATCTACAAAAAAAAAGTTGTGACCAAAACAACTAGGTCACGGGTACAAGCGACCGAAATTGGTTGTCTCAGGAGGGTGGCGGGCATCCTTCTTAGAGACGCTTAGCTATCCGTGAGAAACTCTGAGTAGAGCCGCTGGTCCTTTGCGTCGAAAGGACCCAGTTGAGGTGGTACAGGCATCTGGTAACGATGCCCCCTGGGCACCTTTCTAGGGAGGTGTTCCAGGCACATCCGGCTGGGAGGAGGCCTCGGGGAAGATCCAGGACTAGGCGGATAGATTATATCTCCACACTGGGATTCCCCAGTCAGAGCTGGTTAATGTGGCTCGGGAAAGAGAAATTTGGGGTCCCCTGCTGGAGCTGCTGCCCCCACGACCCGACTTTGAATAAGCAGATGAGGATGGATGGATGTAACATATACAAATAGAATAATGTATAGGATTTTCCTGTAAGAGACATTTTTCTTTACATTGGCTCATGTTTAGAAATGTCATCTAACATTATTTAGTGCGGTTAAGGTCTCAGTCTGCAAAACAGACCCCCCTGAGACCCCCCAACCCACTAGTCTTGCAGAGCCAGCCTTGCGTAAAGTCTGGGACAGCACCGGCTGACTGCGCCAAGTTCCGCCTACCTGACAGACGAGAGCTCTTTTGATTGACAAGCATGACGGAGTAAACAAGCAACAGCGCAAAGACCAAGTTGGAGGTATTCATTGGGAACGTCAACAACACAAGACTGGCTGTTTGCAGGTCTTGCTAATATGTTATCAGTAGGCTACAGTTACTGCTTAAAATACACAAATACTTAAATTAGGCATTAAAACACCGCAATGGCATTGTGCCTAGATACAGACTTGTTGAGGGACAATGGTAATAGCCAATGAAAATTGACTACCCCTTTTGCTGAGTCTTAAGCTTGTCAGCAGTGCACTATGTCCACAAGTATACTGTTACATTTTTCGATTTTCTGTTTTATTTAATAAATTACTTCCATACCAGCACGTGTAAAAAAGGAAAAAAATGATGTCCATATGGAAACGCAAAGACACGCTGTAAACCTGTCAAGAGCATGACATGCCAGTTGCTGGCGATGTAATCCTAACCTTTAAAGCCGTTTTGGCCAATGAGAAGCTTAACTACTGGTTCTGAAATGTCAGTGACCACCATAGTGCACTCTGAACCTCAATCTGCTTGTCATTATAGTTGGATAGTAACTATGTAAACCTTAGCAAGGTTAAAACCACAGTTTTGCCTTCGTCCTCCATTGCTTAAACATCGCGCATGTAAAACAAATATTTTAGAATTATATCAAGATTGAGCATATAGGGTATCAATGGAAGCAAAAGTTCAACTTCTGGTCTGAGAAAAGTAGCCCCCTCCTCTGATGTTATTAGTGCGCATCAAACACAAGGCCTTACAAGCCCAACACTCAGTTTTACCTGTCTCCACGCGAACACCAAGGACAGAGTTTTAAAATATCTTGACCCTGGCAGTTTTGCTAAACCTAATAATTAATAAAAATAGCAGTATACGTGTGGACATAGTCTAAGGCTTACAGGGGGGTTTATGTATCAAACATGAGGAGAACTTTGCTCATGTGCTGAAGAGGCTGAGTCTAGCGTTAGCTAGGCTGTGTGATGTAGTGTTAATGAATGTAAGAGGCTGAGTCTAGCGTTAGCTAGGCTGTGTGATGTAGTGTTAATGAATGTAAGAGGCTGAGTCTAGCGTTAGCTAGGCTGTGTGATGTAGTGTTAATGAATGAAAGAGGCTGAGTCTAGCGTTAGCTAGGCTGTGTGATGTAGTGTTAATGAATGTAAGAGGCTGAACTAGTGTTAGCTAGGCTTCATGTGATGTAGTGTTAATGGAAGGAAGAGGATGAACTAGTGTTAGCTAGGCTTCATGTGATGTACTGCTAATGGAAGGAAGAGGCTGAGACTGTTGTTAGCTAGGCTACATGTGACGTGGTGCTAATAGACAGAAGAGGCTGAACTAGTGTTAGCTAGACTACATGTAACGTAGTGCCGTTGAATGTAAGATGCTGAACTAGTGTTAGCTAGGCTACATGTAACGTAGTGCTGTTGAATGTAAGATGCTGAACTTTTGTTAGCTAGGCTACGTGTGACGTAGTGCTAATGGAAGTAAGAGGCTATAGAGATGACCAACCCTACAATACCAACCTATGGACGAATTTGACTGCAGTCACTGTGTCAAATTGGACCCGATCTGTGCCAATTGACTTGCATCGTGCAATTATTATAACGCATACAATGAGGTCCAAAGGTTTTGAGACTACATTGCAAAAATGATATTCTCATGTAAAGAATAAGAACGTTTGAGGATTCAGAAACAAAAACTTCAAGAATGAGCACCTGACCTAACCCCACTGAATTAAGTTTGCCTTTTTACTGAACAATCTGTTTTCCTTGGAAATGTTTGCAAGTTTTTGATGTTAGCCATGTGAATGTTGTTAATACCAGACAGCCTGACTCATCCCTGTTTTGTAACCTGGCATTCAGTCCACTGCCGTTCCCGTTCACTGGCCGTAAAGTAAACATTGTTGTATGCAGATCACACACAATAACGATATTAAAGCATTTACGACGTGTTGCCAATATATGGGGCAGAGCTTCTGAAGAAACACCCTATGGCATTGAAAGGAGAGATGTCATTGTTTTGATTTCAGTTCGAATTTAGCAAGCGTTCTCGAGAATGACTAAAGGCTTGGGTATACTACCAAATGCATGGCGTCGCGCAATGTGGATGAGTGCTCGGGCTGCTTAAAGTATACTTCACGTGGAAGTGTCGGCTATTTCTGTGTACAAAATAAATGTGCTCTGGAATTAGTGAACTGCTATTTCTAACTATGATGCAGAGAATTAATCTGGGCCTCAACTTCACCTTTAATGAAAAAAACTGACTACTACAAAATAAAGGCGCCTGTACTAGCTCATCGCTGGGCGTCCAGGGTGGGGGGCCGGTACACGGGCACGCCACGGTCCACGAGTGCCGGACGCCCTCTGATGATGTCGGCGGCCTTTTCCGCCAACATGACGGTGGGGGCGTTCAGGTTGCCACTGACGACGCTGGGCATGATGGAGGCGTCGACCACGCGGAGTCCACTGGTGCCCAGGACGCGGGTCGCCGGGTCGACCACGGCGGCCGCATTGCCGGGCGCACCCATGCGGCAGGTGCATGAGGGGTGGTAGGCGCTGTCGGCACGCGCACGCACAAAGGCGTCGATCTCAGCGTCCGATTGGACGGCCGGGCCCGGCTGCAACTCCGGGCCGCGGAACGGGTCGAAAGCCTTCTGGGCGAAGATCTCCCTGGACAGCCGCACGCACGCCCTGAACTCACTCATGTCCTGGTCTTGCTCAGGGGGAAGGGAGGGAGACAGGCAGACAGACAGGCAGACAGACAGACAGGCAGGTAGGCAGAGAGACAGGCAGACAGACAGATTGAGATGATTATGTCAGGTACATTCAGAGCAGGTAGTAAAGGCTCTGCTGCTCTGAGCTGGCCTCTTACCAGTTGAGAGGTAGTTGGGCTGCAGGATGGGGTGATCCAGAGGGTTGGCGCTCTTTAGTTTCATCCAACCAATGCTGGTGCTTCTCATTGGTCCAACGTGAACCTGCAGCAGGGGAAAGTCCTCCGTGATTGGTCACTTTAACTGTTATCAGCACACACACACACACACACACACACACACACTGTAAAAAAAGATGGTCCACTGCAGTGAACGGAGCTGATGCAACTTTCTTATACATGACTCAGTATGTACAAGAGATGTTGTCAGGGTAAACGAACAGGTGCTGCTGTGGAAACCGAGGAAAACCCACGTGTAAAGGGCAGGAGCAAGAAAAGTGCACCGATGGTTTAAAAAACGATTATTCAAATGCCGTGAGGCGTGAACCCTGTCTGATTGAGCGTGACATATGGAGGAGACCTGCCAAGGCCGCAGGGTATTTCCTGCTCTGGCAACGCACCAGTTTGCCTCTAACCACGTGCGTCATACATCACAGCTATCTGAGCTGGCAGGTCAGCTGACACTGACATGCTCTTAAGTGTTTACATGGATCGCATTAGGGCCTGTGTTCAGCAAACGCCTCTTTAGCACAGAGAGCGCCCACAACCTCATTTTCAGAAGGCTTCCAGACCACTTCTCTTTGTTGCTAGGCTACAAAAAAACCACATTGACGACTCCAGCGCTGTTCCAAAAGTTCCAAAATATATATTTAGATTCATCTCTGTGGTTTGTTTACTGTTCTGTTCTCATGGTTACCTCAAAACGAGATGCATCGCGACTCTGGGCAGTAGATTTGCTTTTTACATGAGAGGCAGACGGCAGAGTGCAGGACGGAGAGCGGGATGCCGCTTCCCGTGTGAAAAGCCCTTAAGGCCCGGGTATACGACAAAATGCGGAACTTCCTCGCAACACGGACACTTTCTTTGGAATAAGCGACATTTTGTAACTAAGATTTATATGCACACACACGGTTTCCGGTGAACAATATGGGTGTAACGAAGAAATTGTCGGGAAAGAAATATTTTTTTTTAGTCCTAGTGTGTGCGAGTAAGAGAGAGAGATTCTGTGCTACTGTGGTTGTGTTTCCTTTTATTTCACATTGGGATTAATGACCTGGCATGTCATGTGAGTCCAGCATGCTGTGTACAGCTTCCACTTGACACACTAGGCATACCTTGGTACTGTGTAGCGAACTATTGTATTTCATGCATTTTCAATTGTAACTAATCATCCGTCTCTATCTCTTGTTTTTGAGTTGTGATTCCACAAACCCAGTCCTCAATAAATAATAACGTAATAAATAATAACACAATAAATAATAACGCAATACATGATAACAATGCAATAAATAATAACAACGCAATGCATGATAACGCAATAAATAATAACAACGCAATAACAACGCAATAATTTATAACGCAATAAATAACGCAATAAATAATAACAACGCAATAACAACGCAATAAATGATAACACAATAAATAATAACAATGCAATACATAATAACACAATAGCAATCTTTCTGCATTGGGATCCTAAACACAACAACCGAATGTGACACTGTATATATGTGTACATATTCACATATATCAGTAGATCAGGGGTGTCAAATTCAATCTCAGAGAGGGCCAAAATTAAGAATCGGGACCATGTCGAGGGCCAAACAGTCATTCCATCTCATGTTATATTCTTTAATTACGACTGGCAACTTCACAAACAAGACTGATTTATGGCTAATTCAAGTAAACATATAGCCTTCACATACACCATTCTGTCTTGAAAGACCATGTTTAAAGAGTCTACTTTTCGTTTGGCCATTTCTTTTAGGAGGCTTGTTTAAATGTAGTAAGTGACAGACATACCTCTGACCTTATTCTTTATCTGACATACTGTATTTCCCACGATTCATTGTTAATCAATAGCCTAGATTAGCAGTGGTACAGAATAGTAAAGACCCAATGAGCCCTCTAAAAAAACATTCTATGGTTAACTTGACAAAATTGTCAAAATTGTCAATTGTCATCCGCTGTGTCTTGACACAATCTCAAACGCATTCTTCGCATTCTTTCCGTCTTAAAGGGAGACGCACGCAAACATTGCATCCGACCGGTCTCAATGAGTTAATGGGGTTTTTAGCGATACATTCTTTAACATTTAGTTTGGAGTGCTTACATTTTGTCGGGGGAAGGTGTATCTGGACTGGCGCAGTTCGGCATGCTCACTTTTGCAGTGCATTCTGGGATTTTCAGCGATGTGCGTCAGTTGCAGTTATGATAGATACGTAATATTTTCTAGCGGGCCGGATACATTTGTGCCACGGGCCGGATGTGGCCTGCGGGCCTTGATTCTGACACATGTGCAGTAGATACATAGAAAGATACACATGCACAAACCTGGTAGGCCTCCATCTGAGACGCGATCCGCCCGTGGTCGATGACCTGCGAGGGCAGGAAATGGAACTGGATGTCTGGGTGGAAGACGCCCGGCCTGCTCCTGATGAAGGCCCCGCTCTCCAGGTGGGCCGTGGCCCCGTAGCCTGGGACACACACACATAAACACACACACACAAACGTGCGCACACACACACACACACACACACACACACAGAGTCACATAGTCTCACACACATTTACAGAAACACACACACACGCACTCACATGGACATGCACACGCAAGATGGAGCTGTTCTGAATCACCATGGTGATGGAGCTAAATCACCTTGAATGATGCATCACCATGGTGATGGAGATATGGCCTGTGTGTCATCTAGGTTTGTCTGTCTACATACAGTATGTATCGGTGTGTGTGTGTGTGCGCGTGTGTGTTTGCGTGCGTGCGTGTGTGTGTGTGTGCGTGTGTTTGCGTGTATGTGTGTGCGTGCGTGCTGTGTGTGTGTGTGTGTGTGTGCGTGTGTGTACCAGAGAAGCAGGACAGCCACTGCAGGCCGATGCTGAGCATGCTCAAGGGCCTCTGGGCCCCGTACAGGGTGATGGGCTGCCTGCACTGCTGCTGCACATAGAGCTCCAGGTGGTCCTGCAGGTTACCACCCACACCTGCACACACACACAGAGAGAGAGAGAGAGAGAGAGAGAGAGAGGGGGAGGGGAGAGAAAATCAAAAATCAAATCAAATGTGTGGTGTGATGACAAGACACAAACACAGTCCAAGGTGAGTAAACGAGTGAAGGGAAACCCCAGGAAGCATGGCAGGGCCATCGCACCCTGACACACACAGTGTGTGGATGACTACAGGGTGACGGTGTGCGTGTGTTTGGATGACAATCTGTGGGTTTCGGGACCAGGAGGTTTAGTGAGTGTACAGGATGTGTGTGTGGGGCGTGGCTGCATCGTTGAGGCTTGTGCTGTCTTCGTATAGCTTGACTCAGCGGTTTAGAGCAGTGGTTCTCAAACCTTTCAGCTCACAACGCCCAAAATAACTGAGACGTGTAACCCCCGCTATCCCCAGAGGTGGTAGAAATTAATTAATATAGGCTAGTAGCAGAATACATCATGTAGAGTATAAACTGCACTGCTAACAATTATGTCTGAAATATGCTAATTTCATTTCTGAAAATCATCTCGTGACCCCTCCTCTGTGCCTGGGGGGTACCAACCCCCACTATGAGGACCACTGGCCTATAGTGCCAGCGCATATTTAACGGGTATTTGGAGTATATTACATTAATTCCCAAGTGCCTACGATCAACATGAGGCCACAGCGGAATTTATGCAGCAAACTTGGGGTAAATGTACTTTGTTTCAGGCCATGCATGGTAGATTGAGCGGTCTGCCACCGCCTACGTCAACCTCCCTAGCAAAACACCATTAGTGCATTACAATGCTCCATCTTGTTCCTGCAGAAGTGTGAGGTTGCATTCACACGAGCGAACAGTTACATTCAGCGCCCACAAGCTTTCCTATTGGTTTGCCGATATGCTCTGACTGACTTCCCACGACGGCAGAAGAAAAAAAAAATGTTTTAATGAGAGACCTAATCACTTACTTAACCAGTAATCTTGTAATATTAATCAGAGGGTAAAGTAAGGGATTAGGTCTCTCATTAAGATCAATGGTTATGTAAGGGGTTAGTTTACCCTCTGATTAAGATTACTGGTTAAATAATGGATTAAATCTCTCATTAAGATCAATGGTTATGTAAGGGGTTAGTTTACCTTCTGATTAAGATTACAGACTAAGTAAGGGGGTTAGGTCTCTCATTAAGATCAATGGTTATGTAAGGGGTTAGTTTACCCTCTGATTAAGATCAATGGTTTTGTAAGGAGTTAGTTTACCCTCTAACCAAGATAAACTACGATAAACTAAGCAAATATTAACAGTGAATAAAAGATAAACTAAGATAAACAAAGATAATCTTAACTAAGATAATATATACTATGCTAAAATAAGATATGCAAAGCGGTTGCCACGGCTCAATGCTCAGAATTTGAATATCTGTGGTAACAGCCCTTGTAAGTGGCTACGTCACTACGACCATATATGGACATCTGGGTCAAACGGAAGTACAGTAGGGCTGGACGATTAACTGAAAAGTAATCGAAAACAACTTTCAGAACACCTAACTGAGGTCATTTTCCTATTTACTATTCCCAAACAGGGTTTTCCTGTTTGGGAAAATCCTGTTCAATCAAGCGCAACGTAAATAGGAGGACGTGTGTTTTACAGAGAAGATCATTTCTCCAGACCCGGACACTCGTGACAATCCCAGGCACATCCATAAACAAGCAGCATCTACTGATAAACACTGCTGTTATTACTGTAACCAGCATTAGTATCAACCGCGACAGAAACAACACTTCACGTCAATGGCTTGTAACACGTCAGCTCAGGTGGTATTACACACACATTTATCAGAGCAGAACAGACTCATAATGCATGACAGAAAACTTAATGAACTTAGCAAGATGGGCTTTCTACACCTGTATTCTAAATATATCTGCCCATCGTAGGTCTTTTACAGTTTTCAAGATAGCTCCTTCTTACTTCCAAGTTAGAAGCAAATAGATAACTTTAGTGGCACCGCCTAAGCTATAATGATGATCAAGTCATTCCTACAGAAATAACATTTTTGGAATAATGGTTCTAAAATATCATTGTAGACAAAATGTCTACAATTAGTAGGTGGAGTAGAGAAAATGCAAATGCAGGTATACATAGCTGCCTATACAGGATAATACAGCAACTTTAAGTCAACATTTGCCTGTCAATATATTTCTCTTTAAGATAATAATTATGACTCCATGTATCTTTTATTATTTAATGTTTTATCTCATTGCTAGCAACACTTAAGTATCATGCTTTTACAAATAGTACATTTTACAAAAGCTGCTGAATACTACCTAGTGTGTATTCCTTATTTATAGTTCTCTGGTGTATTCACGTACCTCCGCGCGTCTAGTCGGCTGGATGGAAAATTCATGGAGCAGATCTCAAACAAAAGCAAAACATCTTTTACTAATTGTAATCGAGGTACAATGTTAAATTTATCGTGATTTGGATATAAGGTCAAATCGTGCAGCCCTAGTATGTATGTATGTATGTATAAACAGTATGTTGTACACATGGTAACCAGGAAGATAGTTCTGTGCGCCCACTGACCTGGAAGGTGCTGCACTACAGGGATGCCCAGCGCCCGCAGGTCGTCGCCGTTGCCCACCCCTGACAACATGAGCAGCTGGGGGGAGTTGATCGCCCCCCCGCACAGGATCACCTCTTTGTCCGCAAACACCTGCAGGGACACAACGTCAACTAGCTAACATTTATCTTTACATTACATTTACAATGGATTGTAGGTAAATTAATATTTACATTTACATTACATTTACATGTTCAGCTAAAGACTCACTTGTTTTATACAATCTCTTTCTTTGTAGTCTGTTTTTATTTTGTGCTTTTATTATTTATTTTATTGTTTACTGCTTTTTATTATTTCAACTGCAAAGCACTTTGTCTGTGAAATTTATATGTTCATTTAAACATGTAAACATTACATGTGAATGTATATGGCATGTAAATGTACACATATATGTAAATGTTAATCTACAAATATATATTACTTGTATGAATGTACATGTGTACATATGTATTTACATTTACATTTTACATTACATTAATACTCATATTAGATTTACAGCATTTAGCAGACATCTTTGGCGTTGTGATTAGTCAGCAGGTTAGGGTTCATAGGTGACGACAGCAACAGTCAAACTGTTCTGCCTACCATGCCCTTATCTTTGGAATTAACCTCCATTAAATGTAAAAGAAGTTCAAATGTTTAAATCAAAACCAAATACGTATCTTTCTTCACTTATAGCATACCTCTACAGTATCACCTTTTAACACCCCTTAATATGATTGTTTCATTTGAACTGCATTGTTTTATCTGCTTGTATGATTGTCCTATATTCTTTTCATGGTAAAGTGCATTGGGATATTGTTGCATGGCGATTTAACACATTAAAGAACAATGGGTTGATTGATGAGCAAATAAGTGTTAACAAAATGTGGCCCTAGATGGCGCTGTGACAGAGGGAGGCTGCTGCATTAACTTCTCTCTCCTCCCTACCGTCTTCTTCTGTCCTTGCTGAGTGTACTCCACGCCGACCGCCCGCCTCCCGTCAAACAGAACCCTGGTGGTCAGGCAGCGCACCTGCGCGCTCAGGTTGGGCCGGGCCAGCGCAGGCCGGAGATAAGCGCTGGCCGTACTCCAGCGTTTCCCTGGAAACGTGATGTATCACAGCACCGTTGTTATGCAACAACAGACTTCTGAGTATACTGTGAGTATAACGCAGATCAACCTCTTTTGTTTGGATTAATTAGTATACCTTTAATTCTACTTTAACTTACTTGGAATAACTATATTTCTACCTTTTAATTTTATAGCTTTGTTTTTTCAGAAAATGTTTCCTTTGCATTTTTTATTATTATTATTATTATTATTATTATTATGTATTTATTTATTTATTTTTTATTCTTAATTTACTGAAATATTTATTGAATGTTATTGAGTATTTTTTCTTTAGGCATTAATTACAATGTTTATGGTCCAATCCATGTATTTTATTTTACTGCATTTATTGAAGATCTCCCTAAAGTGACAACTAAATGGCGTCCGCCACAACAGAGCAGCTTGTTTGTCACACGCTGTCGCCCGTAGCAACCACGCCGTCGTCGCACGCAGTGATGCTGTTGCCGCCCGCAGAGACGCTACCTTCATGAATGGTCATGTCCATCCAGCCGAAGCCCTCCTGCTGGAAGCCATTCATATCCTCCGTGAAGGGGTACCCAGCCTGCTGGCCGGCCTGGAGGAAGGCCTCATGGAGGGGGTTCTGGGAGCTGCCCCGGGACACGTGCAGGGACCCTTGGCCTCCCCGGTACCTGCACACAATCGAGTGACCTCTGTTTATTTAGTTATTTAGGTTTAATACTCATGTATTGCTATTTATTAGTATATATTGCCTTGTCAGTTTAGGGTAACTGCCTCAGCATAACCAAATCACAAGTCTTCAACACTGGGGCATAATAGCATGTGAGTAAGTAAAGTTTATTCACATAGCACAAGTGCTTCACAATAAAATGAAACACAGAACGCAAAATAACTGAATACAAAGGAAAATCATAAACACATAAATCAGACATAATAACCCTCTTCTAAATAAACCCCTGTTTGAATAACAGCATCTTCAACTGCTTTTTAAAAAGATTCAACACAATTTAATCCGTGTAAAAAGGGTTGCTATTGTTAATAATAACAGTAACGACAACAACGCAGTACCTGTCCTCCCCCAGCTGGTGGCACTGTGCCTTCCTGAAGTAGGGCAGGCAGTGCTCGTAGTCCCAGCCCTTGGCGCCCTCCCTCTGCCAGCGGTTGTAGTCCTCTGCGTGCCCGCGCACGTACACCATGGCGTTGAGCGAGGATGAGCCGCCCCAGACGCGGCCCCGTGGCCAGTACAGCACACGGCCATCCATGTGGACCTGGGCCTCCGTGTGGTAGAACCAGTTGTACCTGGAGACGCACACCGTCAATTACAGTAAAGTGCTGTAATTCACTGTCCACCGTCAATTACAGGAAAGTGCTGTAATCCACCACACCGTCAATTACAGTATAGTGCTGTAATTCACTGTCCACAGTCAATTACAGGAAAGTGCTGTAATCCACCACACCGTCAATTACAGTAAAGTGATGTAATTCACTGTCCACAGTCAATTACAGGAAAGTGCTGTAATCCACCACACCGTCAATTACAGTAAAGTGCTGTAATCCACCACACCGTCAATTACAGTAAAGTGCTGTAATTCACCACACCGTCAATTACAGAAAAATGCTGTAATCCACTGTCCACAGTCAATAACAGTAAAGTGCTGTAATCCACCACACCGCCAATTACAGGAAAATGCTGTAATCCACTGTCCACAGTCAATTACAGTAATGTGCTGTAATCCACCACATCGTCAATTAAAGGAAAATGCTGTAATCCACTGTCCACAGTCAATTACAGGAAAATTATGTAGTCCACCACACTGCAATTACAGGAAAATGCTGTAATACACTGTCCAGTCAATTACAGGAAAATGATGTAATCCACCACAACGCCAATTACAAGAAAATGCTGTAATCCACTGTCCACAGTCAATTACAGTAACGTGCTTTAATCCACCACACCGTCAATTACAGGAAAATGCTGTAATCCACTGTCCACAGTTAATTACAGTAAAGTGCTGTAATCTGCTGTCCACAGTCAATTACAATAAAGTGCTGTAATCCACCACACACCGTCAGGTACAGTAAAGTGCTGTAATTCACCGCACACCCTCAATTACAGTAAAGTGCTGTACAGTGATTTACAGTAAAGTGCTGTAATCCTCTGAGGAAGTAGTATGTGAAGAATACGTAGAAGAAGAATACAGCGTCCTACTTGTCGTCACAGAGGTTGTAGGTTAGTGCCGCCGGCATGTGAATCTTCCAGGACAGCCGCGTGCTGCCTAGCAACATGTCCTTAGGCCCCGCCTCCAGGAGCAGCACGGACTCGTGGGCGTCCTCGGTGAGGCGGTTGGCGAGGACGCAGCCGGCGGACCCCGCCCCTACGATGACGTAGCCATAGGACGGGGTTCCGCGACTGGCCGTGGACACGCCCCGGCTAGCCCCGGTTGCGGTGGGAACGCAGAGGGCGGTGCGCCGGGGGCCAGAGGTCCTCGGCCAAGCCGTGGCGTGCACGTTTGACAGACGCCTGTCCATCACGGCCCCCGGGCCTGCCTTGGCTACGCCCACTCGGGAAGCGGCTCTGCGGAGCGCCGTGCAGCAAAGCATCATGGGACTGGAAGGGCTGATGTCAACCACTGGCCTGGCAGCACACACACACAAACACACACGAGCACGTTCACACATAACGTATGACAATGACAACATTGAAGTACATATTTTTAAAACAACGTTGTATTTTAAATGATCTTGTCTGAGCTCAAAGTTCAATATTGTTCAAGTCACTCACTATGCTGAGACAAGCAAACGGGCACAGCTACGGGAGCTAGATAATAATTAACTAAGACAAACATGCAATGATTATGAATAAGTGATTTTTGTAAATACAGTAGGCCCTTCTCATTTGTTTGACTGTGGCGAAGGCAATTTAGAGACACTTCTCTCCGAGTAAGCTAGTAGCAGGTAGGCTACGATGGTCGTGAGTGTGGCTATGTCCGGGAACTAGACATCTGAACCGGGATCTGGTTATACGTGCAGGTGGTTTAGTAGCTTATCCAATGCGAGTCCGTGGACAGCAGCAGTACCGCTGATGATGTTTATTCGAATGGTGTTTGATAGAAACGGCACATGACGTGGCAGCCCCCCTCCCACTCCACCAGACTCGGGACTTTTGGGGACAGAGCTTTTAGCGTTGCTGCCCCCACCCTCTGGAACTCCATCCCCACAGAGATCAGAAATGCTCCATCTCTTTCTCTCTGATACTTAAAAAAATGTACAAAAAAACCCCCCACTTCTTTACCAAGGTATTCATTTACCTTTTTATTTATTATTTTGTATTTGTTTTCTATTATCCTATTATTATTATTATTATTATTATTATTATTAGATGTGACAGTTAAAGGTATGATAGAGCTTATATAAGAGCTTTCATAGCGCGACTTTGGCTATAGGGACTCCAGCATATCGTCCTAATTAAAATTACTGTACAGGTTTGTACAGAAAGTGTTAGGCCTTGTAGTTAATTATTGGGAAATATGGAGCGTGGTCCTCAACTGGGACAAAATGTCTAATGTATTTAGGCTACTGGTGGTAAAGGTCGTTCGGTTACCCATCTGTTTACTGTAGGCCTTTTAGCAAACACGCCCCAAGCTTACGGTGGAGAGACCTACTGTCTCTAGAGGGCCAACCACTGACCAACAGCACTTTCTGAAAGGGGGCGGGATCTATAGTACACTAAGAATGTTGTTCAAAAGCAACTACGCCGACTTACATTCTTCGTAGGCTACTGTATGTAACATTGGCAAATAGTCGTCATATCAACATTTAACATACGTTAAAATAACTTCAGTAACTGTGCATGTCTGCAAGAGAAAATAGTTCATACACGGTTTACTCAACGAGAGTCGCCGCATATTCCATTACGGCGACACATCATCGCAGATATGGAAAGACTAATACAGTCTACTGATTTATTTTATTTGACAGAGTTACGAAGCCGATAGCAGCGTATTGGAGAAGTCTCAAACTAAATCCATGATAAAAAAAAACCTTACCTATAGAGCTGCATACGCAACTGAGCGGTGAATCACTTGGGAGGCGTGCCGCTCACGACTCATGACGGAGGGCGTATCATAGAGTAGACTACAAATTGAGCGTGAATCAATATTAGTTGGACTACTGTACAGGCACAGTTCAAACCTCGTGTTCAAAACAGGAGCAGGGGGCTTATGTTCTTAGCGATAGTTCAAGATTGTTTGTTTTCGATAATGTTAAGTGTAACATTTGTGTGTGTGTTTGCGTCTGCAGTCGCTGTCCAAGGAGCATCCCACGGCATAGTAAGTCAATTTCTCATCACCTCTTAGTCTTATACTATAGTCGTATTGTAACTAGTTGTTATTGTTTTAAATTGTTTGTGTTCTCGCCATTGCAGGATGTGACATGCGATTACCAATTAGGTAGGTTGGAATCAATCACAGACAATATATATTTTATTATGCTGTAAGCAGAATAGGCAATGAATGAATGAATATTCGATATATTGGTAAATACAGGTTACAATGCCTGTTGTTATTATTATTATTATTATTATTATTATTATTATTATTATTATTATTATGTCTTTTTTATATATATATATATATAAATATATATATATATATATATATATATAGTGGTATTAGTATTATTATATGTGTATAATCAGTGGGTCAATGGGTTGTTTATTATTACAATGCTGACTAATACAAATTAAAGGCCCATTTAGCAGCATTTCACATGATTCCCCGTTCTGCCTCCTAAAACAAAACAAGTAAGATGTAAATGTATAAAATATAATAGGCAATACAATTGTCAGGAATACCGTGGTGATGTTAAACTGCAAGGATTCACCACGATCGAACCAAATATTTGGATCGAGTCATGTTAAAACATTAAATTAAAATTACAATTAAAATAAATATGATTTTTATTAACATGTGCCTGATATGTATTTGCTGTTTATTGTTTGACCTGCCTGTCTCCAGAGCCACCAGATGCAGACAGAGAGTTCTCTCCATCTCTTCTGTCCCAGCTAAGTGTGATTCCGGTTGGACACAATGCAGTTAACATCAGCTGGGCTCTTAATGTGGATGGTAGGAATCTGCCTGACTGAGTGTCTATATATATACACAGTATATATGCTTTACTCTCTCTTGACAGTATTTATCTATCTATAAATATGTCATTATAGTAGTATAGTATTTGACTATCTACACCAGCTGTATGTCTCTCTTTGTCTCTTACTACCTATCTAGCTACAGTATCTCTGTCTGCCTGCCTATCTGTGTATTTGTCAGTTTTTCTGAATACTGTCTGTCTATCGGTCGGTCTGTGTCTCTATCTATCTGTCTGTCTGTCTGTCTATCTACAATACCTGTCTATCTGCCTGCCTACTGTATCTGTATATTCATATCAATCTGTAGATCTGTCTAAATGACCAATATCTGTCTGTTCAAATGAGAAATGTGCATGTTGTGCCTACTAGCTATCTGGTGGTTAAAATGCTAGTTACTACTTACGGTATAGATAGGCGGTTCGTCTGAGACATTATAAGTATGTGTGCGTGCTGTAGTAGAAGGCTTTTTAACGTGTATACAGTGGCCAGCACATGCGTGTTTACTGTTACTAAAAGTATAGTCAGCGATCGTAAGATAAATAACTTCAAAAATTCAGCGAATCTCTCCTCATGGTCTACTGGCCGTCCATTCTGGATTACACTGAAACGATAATCTGGTGTCTGAGTCTACACAGCCCCTAGTTCTGTAAATGGGAACACAAACAAAGTGGTGCAGACCTCACCAAACAACACTATCCCAGCCTTGGCATTGTGTGTCTAATGTGTGAGGGGCAGAGTCTCTGAGAGAGTAGCCTATGGCATCGAAGCGAGAGATGGTTTTGTTTTAATCGAATGACTGACTTGTCTTTAAATTGTCGTGTTTCTCTGCAGCCAGTCTCGGGTACGTGACGGGCACTCGCATCGGGATCGATTCATCTTTCCTGCTTTGTACCTATGACCCTCCACTGGCCAAAGCTAACCTGACGGGGCTGACAGAGGTATGGTGTACAGGGTGTGCAACTGTTAAACACTCTGGCCAGGCAGTTATTCAGCAAGACTGTATAGGCAGGTGGCTTACGTCACTGCAACCACAGGAATGGTTAAAAAGGTTCATGCTTGGCAGTTATAAAGCAGACAATTGGCTCTTTTGGATTATCCTATGTGTTTGGATATGTGCCTCCAGCGGCCATATTTGCTGGACTTGCCGTTTCAGAACTCTCCCATAGAGCTCCGTTCAAAATGATCTAAGTGGCATGTCTCCTCTATAGTGGCTGTGGTCAAAACGTCAACATGACGGTTCATATAGCAACGACACAGTGGGTAGAGAAGGGCGAGAGGCGATTGAGAAGTTGCAGGCTTTAACCTGCTAACTCCTCACCAACCACTTAACCTAACCCTGACTGCTCCCCCCGGTGGTCAGGCGGCACCTTGCATGGCTAACTCCACCATCATTGGTGTGACTGTGCGTTTGAATGGGTGAATGTGCGTCAATAATGTACGGTGCTCTTTTTTAATTTTTACATTATTTTTTTGTTGTTGTAATTTTTTTTTTTTTTTTTATTTATTAATTTTTTTATTTGAAGACAAAACATAACAACAACTTAAACCCCTGTGCATCACAGTCTAATTTAGCTCAATTGCTGCCGGC
>JAODOY010012178.1:17500-23084 GCA_025399855.1 Forbesichthys papilliferus | reverse complement strand
CTGTGTCATGGAGACAAGTGGGCTGACGGGCTGCCTCCCAGCGCCGAAATTAACACATGTCCTCCACACACACACACGCATACTGTACAGACAGGGCATACAAACAAGAATGCGTAAGCAGATGCAGATTCACCATGGTTATTAAAAACCCATTCAGTGTCCCCTCCCCTCGCTGCTGTTTAAAGCAGTCAACAAATTAAGTGAAGCCAATTAAGCACGGGCTGCGTTTTTCTTTTCTTTCTTGTGGGAAAGCTCATTTTGTAAATATTGTAGGGAACAAAGGATAAATCAGAACAGGACAAAACAAAAAGTTTATCTTTAGCTAATTGCGAAGATACAGAATGGACGTTTCTGCTTGTGGTCTCCACTGGGCTTCTGCATTCCAGATGCTGATAGCACATTGGGACCACCAATGAGTAATATGGGTTTGTGCAAAGTTAAGGTACAGTGTATCCGCCTGCAATCCATCCATCTTGTGTCTGTGGCAAGTCAAGTATTTTATTTAATATGAAAAGGCAGGACACAGAAGGCTGTATTCAATTCATATACAGTAAAAACAACCAGGTAAAGTCAGCGATTGTAAGCGAACACGCAGTTTGTCAAATTCAGTGAATATTGTGTGCATGCTGAATACACAATCTGGTGTTTCTACACAAGCCTGGCTCTGTAAATAGGAATACAAACAACGTGGTGCAGATAGCACCACACAATTAGCCTAGCGAGACCATCCTGATCTCGCTAGCTTTCAGTTTCACTTCGCCACGAGAATAAGTTTGGAGATCTTGGAAATGGAGTTGGTTCAGGCCGTTATACCTAGTGTGTGGCCAATAACGTTGTAGTTTAACTACGGACGTGGTTTTGGTGTGGCGTAGGTGATCTGGAAACAACCCAAGTCGAAAATGCCGAAGATACAGTAATACAATATAGCATTGGTTTAATTAAAAGAGCAAAGGTTTTTCTCATTGGAAAATATGTTTTCAGAGTAGATAAAAACAGACTGCTGGTTCACAGGTTCGTCCAATCACATGCAAAGTATTTTTTTTAAAGAGCCTGCCCTCTTCAATCTGTTTCGATGGACGGCTCCCCAGATGGATGTGTAGATATCTAGTCTTGTCAGGTTACCACACTATAGCGTTTGCACTGCCAATGTGTGGGCGGAGCTTCAGCGGGAAGACTCTACTGTATGTCATTTAAGGAAGAGGTGTAAGAGGTATTGATTCAATTTCAATTAGCAACAAGCTTTCTCCAGAATGACTGACTTTAAAGATGGCTTCCTCACATTCATTTTTTTCATTAAGTTTATGGACCTCGTTTCAAGAAGAAATTTGCAAATAGTTGAAGTAGTAATAGTAATAGTAATAGTTGAAATGTTGCCAAATGGTGACATACAGTAAGTGCTGATCAGGCACTTGACATTGAGGCTCTGAATAGTATGCGGTAATTTGCTATAAAAGCTTGGGGTCTTTTTTTTGTTCCCCACGTGAGTGCAATGGAGGTAATTGACAATATTGCAAAGCTGTGCTATAGGCAAGGAATCAATAAACCTTCGAATTTTGAAGCTATGATTTTACAAGACATGTGGTGTGTTTTTTTATTAAGAGGTTTAATGAACCAAGCTTTTTATATTCTTGTGGTGTACCCGGCCCACCAAAAGAGCTGGGTGAAGTTGGATATTCACATGAAAGCTGACCTAACTCGACAATGTAGGACATATTTGCCAACAAATGAGAGGAGAGGTTGTCCATAAATAATTTGTGCGACATAGTGCAACATTCAGATAAATTTCAACACTTGTCCTTCCTTGGGAAAGTGCATTTTCTTCATGAGTATTTCACAACTTGGGGCTTGCATGCATTTTTGAGGAAAATATCATCACATAGTACACATAGTCCAAATATTTGTATGGTCGGACAGTGTGGATGGTGTTATGATGCAAGACATACAAAAAGAAAGTAAATGTGTGGTGGATCACATGTTGGTCCATGTTGAGAATTATCATTAGCATCTAGTGTATAGAGAGTCACATTTCAGCAGATAGTTAGCAAACACACACATTTTGTCTTTGCATCCAGTGGAATGTATAATATTTATATTTTATATGTTTGCTTGATGCTTAGTGTATCACAGTTTGACTTTATAGTCTTGGTAGTATCATAATGCAAGTTTGCTGTTGCACACAAGTGTTGAATTGGAATCACTATAAGTACAGTATAAATAATACATGACGCCTTATGAATGCCTTTATACATAAAAGAGACAGTGAAGTATACAGACTGTGCACAACGCTAATTGTTTAGCTGGTTGTTTGGACTGGCTGCACGTCACAATATTGGAGTCCTGGCTAAATATTTATTGGGGGTGTTTAGAAGGCATGCTTTGCTGAGCCTGTGTGTCTGGCTCAGAGTCCAGTGGAGAAGGGGGGGTGCTGGGGGTTATATGGTGATGTCATCCCTAACTGCCCGATGTCGTCGTTTTGAGTGCCAACGGTGTGACATTCACTCGTGACCCTTTTACCATTTAGGGGGTCCAGGACAGATAGGAGTGTTATTGACCCAGAGGCCAAGTGTGGCATGTTTGGGGTCTGCAGAATATATCCCAAGCCTTAACCTATACAACAGAACCAATTATAGCTGCGAAAGGCCAAACAATACAATCCATCAGTCAGGTTCTTGGGTAAACAGGAATGGGCGGTCTGTGTCAGGGTGTAAACTCCCAATGCCAGGGAAGCCAAGGGTCAATGGAGCTGTTTGATTGTCTAATTGGGATTTGGACTGTGCTAGTGTGTGTGTGTGTTTGTGTGTGTATATGCGTGTGTGTCTGTGTGTGTGTGTGTGTGTCTTGTTTGTGTGTCTGCCTGTCTGTGTGTATTTTTGCGTGCGTCTGAGAGCAACTGAGTTAAGTGTACCTGAGAGCAGAAGAGAGAGAGAGAGAGAGAGAGAGAGAGAGAGAGAGAGAGAGAGAGAGAGTCTGCTCAATGACGGCTACACGGCTGCTAGCCCAAGACGCCTAATGAATGTGTGTTTGTTCTTCAGACCCCACACACCTCTGTTTATTTGAACATGGGATAGTGTTCCTGAGCTGTTTTATCCCTCCTGTAGTTTCCCACCTTAACACGTGCACCGCAGAGACACAGGGTGTTCGCACACAGGGAGTGTTAAGCTAGCTAGCTAGCTCGACCTTATCTGCGGGAGTTTATAAAAAACATGCGTTAATGAGGATGCTACACTAGCTGCTCTTCGTGTCTGTTTTTTGCTTGGGTCGTAATCTGAACAGCTGTCTGCTTGGCGCCGCCGTAGAGGTCTGCCGGAAGATGGTGCCGTCAGTTTGATGTCAACATGGTGACGCGGGTCAAGGATAGCAGCAGCAGTGGTCACTGCACAGTGGCTAAGAGCCCAGCTAGACCACCAAGGAGTAGGCCTTCACTTCGTTTCTCAGCAATCAATCACACTCTCTCACACACACACACACACTCACACTCACGCACGCGCTCGCACACACTTAATGCACATGCTTTCGGTTTGAAACGTATCTCATCCTCAGCCAGACGTCCTACAGTTTCAGTGAAAAGACATTTCTTAAACAGGAAGGCAGTCCGTTTTTCTTATTATGCGTGGAGTTAAGCAGGGCTGTGTTGTGGTGAGAATACATTCAAGCTTTAAGGTTGTTTTTACACCTGTTTTTACAAAAGGTAAAAACAGGTGGCAGTCAGGAAATGGTCAACCAATCATAATAGAGCACATCTATTACCTCCTAATAGAGGGAGGCAGATTAAGGGGCTCTTCTCACTCTGAATAGATAAGAAATCATATAAAGTAAGCTCAGAAAGATGTTCTGCACAGCTGGCTGTGTTTCATACATAAACAAACATATTCGAACATTCAAACAGACAGTGAGCTGGTGATGCTACTGTATAACACAACGAAGAAGCAATGGCTACAAAAATACAAAGAAAGTACCTTTACAATAGATATAAGAAAGCCTAAGACATTTATAAAACACATTTCCGAACAAATAAGACCAATTTATTTCTCAGCCCAGGAGAATAAACAAGTGAATGAGCATCTTACAGTTTTAAAGCAATACATTGTATTGTTCATAATACGGTAAGTCATTGTTATGTTGATGTGTCGTTCAGCAATGTCAAAGGTTACAATACTAGTTGTTGTTGGACTTTGTGGCTTAGCTATACTGTACAATAGCATCTGATCAGTAGACCTATTGCTCTCAAAAGTAGCATATGCTCCTTATCGCCCTTCTTATCAAGCACTCTTTGATGTTCACACATTCAACAAAGTATCTTACTACTTTACAATCCCAGGCAGCGAGGATAGTTATATTCTACAGTAGAAACTCTAGACGTTGTATGCTTTAAACTTTAAATTCATGGGATGAATGATATCCTCTCTCTTTCATGATTAAGTTTAGTGACACATTGCCTCACATAGTGTGAAGCTTTTCCACTATTGAGTTGAAAAACATTGCCTGTCAACACCGTGTTACAGTACTCTACTATTACAGCGCTTAAAAGCACACGTTGAACAGAAAAGGTAAGTATGGATCAGGTAGAAAAGTGGGTGCAGTTGAATAATATTACATTTTAATCTACTAAATATTAGCCCATTTAAATTATTATATTATTGACATGTTTGTTTCTACCATACCAACTACCATTCAGCTCCTTATATTCCACAGTCTGCTCATCTGAGCTGAGTTAAGTTGTTTTTCTTTATTCGGTGGATATCAACCTATCGAAATGTAGGCTCTGGGCTTAAACAAATCTCTGGAAATAAAAGTCGCACTTAACACAGAAAGTAGATTACAGTAAATATTAGTCAAATATTCAACTTAAATAACTTCATTATAATTTACAATTGTTTATGACAGACACTAGCCCACTTTCCTAAACTATTCTAGGATAGTCTACATACAAATTCCATTAGATGTAAGCTACATTTTATTGCTGTAGTACCTCCTCTGAGAAACAAAATGTAATACAGTCTGTGGTTGTAAGAAAGGCGTCAAGGGGACAAATTATAAGCTACAGGTATGATACACTAACCTACTAAAAGTTTGCGTTTTTTTTAATAAGTAGTCTAGCATTACACTTACGCATAATGTCGAGCCCTGTTTGAATTAGAATCTCATTTGGGCTCGGACTTGACTTGGACTCGGAACCTCTGGACTCGGTCTTGACTTGGACTCGAATGTCTTTGGACTCGGCCTTGACTTGGACTCGACTGTTCTGGTATTTAACTGGTGTTGGATTTGACAAAGGTGGTCTTTACTACAGCCCTGATTTTTGGGTAACAGTGTTTTATTTACTGGCATTTATTCTTGCTGAATATTTGGTTTGTTGTTAACACATCGCATAAAACAAATGTTAATGAACCCTAATGCATTTAGTGATAGATACCAATTAATCATTACAGTTTTTCATTGTTGTGAGAAATTGAATTCAGTCAAACCACAATTTGCGCACACACACACACACACACACAGAAAACCACCCACCCACCACAGACAAACACCGCACATAACAAACACACACACAAACACACACACACACACACACACACACACACAC
>JAODOY010012178.1:0-15000 GCA_025399855.1 Forbesichthys papilliferus | reverse complement strand
CGGTGTGTATAATATTTCACCCTCTACCCTTTGCCCCTCCTCTGTGTCCAGGTTGCAGCGGTGTGTACATTTCTCACACTGACATGTGTGACGACCCCCACCTTTACAAAGGTAAGGAAGGAGCCACAGCCTAAGAACAGCAGTGCTGCTTTTATTAGACAATAATAGCAGATGAAATGTGAAAACATGCACCCTATATGTATGCTGTTCCACACTCAAACACAGAGCTCAGTGATGTTTTATACGTGTTAACACACGAAGATTGTAGTCTGCACACAAATAACAGCAAAAATCTCTTTTCTGGGTTGCAGGTTAATGTTTTGATGGCGTTTGCCCCACTGCTGGACTCCAGCGATCCAGGATGGGTGATTCCTTTGACAGACACAGAGCAAGTTCTTTCTCTCTGTAACGGTTTTTAGTGGTGAGATATGTTTTAGTATTTATGGAATTAATTGGTCTAACCCCGTAAACTCCATTATACACACACACACACACACACACACACACACACACACAGTGCATGCACGTGCACGTGCATACATGTACTGTAGGCACTGTCTTTCCCGTTTGCTTAACCCGCTCCCTCTCTCTCTTACATTCAGAAACACACACACACACACACACACATCTAATTCACCTGTGCTGTTTCACTGTTCCCCAGACAGTATGTGATCCTCAGACAGGACAGCACTTCCTCCTCCGGTAGTCTGAGGGCTTGTCTGAAGGATCAGTCTGGCTAGCTCGCCCAGAGAGAGAGAGAGAGAGAGAGAGAGAGAGAGAGAGAGAGAGAGAGAGAGAGAGAGAGAGAGAGGGAGAGAGAGAGATCTTTGCTTTATGATGCTCTTGAGCCCGGCCAGAAAAATGTAATGCCTTTTTTTTCCCCAGTGTCCTTTGAATTGATGTTACTAGCAAATGTTGTTGACATCTTTTTCAGGCTCCGTCTCTGCTGAAGTGTGTTCAGTCCATTCCCGTTTACCGTTGTTATCGTCCCTCTCTGAGTGCCTGTGTTCATGTCTTCCTCCTTCTTCTCTGTTTTGGATTTCAGCTTAGTTCTCCCATTTACTTTGCAATGTTCTTGCAACCGAATTTACTTCTCTATTGTTAGTTTTTTTTACATGTCTTTGCTGTTTAGTCTTCTCTCTCTCTCTCTCTCTCTCTCTCTCTCTCTCTCTTTCCCTCTATCTCTGGACTGGTGTTTTTCATGTATTCTCTTTGTATTTGTCTTTTTTCTTTCCTGTGCAAAATAACAAGGTCTGGGGTTGTGCGTGTGCGTGTGCCTTGCGCTGGCCCTCTAGACGACGCTGTGCTGTGCTGGGCTGGCTTCTTGTGTGGTCCCCCGGCAAACTTTATGATTTATTCAGCTAAAGGCAGAGGAGCACGACCCCCAGTGACCACAGAGAGAGAGTTGCACGTGGGTTTAATGATTTCACCACAAAAATGTCTGCTATGGCTGGGCCTGCATAGGACTCAGAGTCCCCCCCCCCTCCGCTGGCAGAATAGTGTGGCAGGGAAGGGGGTGGATAGATGGGCTGACCCGCCTAAGTCAATACAAATGCTTACCGCTACACATCCTCCTGTGGCGGATTATTATAGAGCGAAGATGGACGGAGAATGACATCCACCTGGCAGGTTGCAGTTGTCTCACGGCCTGTTTTTCGGCAAGCGCTCAGCGGTTTCCCCATGTACACACGGCCTGTAATATCGCAGTCGTCCTGTGATTTATTCCTCTCTTGTAGCAGGGAGGGTTTGGCAGGCTGCACTGCTGCTAGTGGCCAGGTCTGCTGGCTGCAGTGAGTGACCGCTGAGGGGTTGGATCTGGACATTGTGTTTGATGCTGATTCATTCGCTGTCTGTTATATGCCAACCCCAGAACAAGATGATGTCATGCCACAGAGGGATCAGCGAAGCTGTGCGATACGGAGGAAACTATTGACGGGCTAAAAGCAACACTTTTGACGACACTAAAGTCGGATGGTGACAGCTACGCTGCCGTGTATGAGTAGTGTGATGGTGGTACACTGAACCGTACCACACTGAAAGTGATACGGAGTTTAATGAAAAGCCATGACTCAACAACTTCTATACCTCAGTTTTATTCCACATGCTGTGAAATAGTTTACTTTGTCTCTCTTTAAATAACCAAATCATTCATTATTACACATGACCACATCTTGAGATTCAGCGTTAACGTTACAGAATTAAAATGACACATTTTAGGAGATTTAGCAAAATCTTTGTAAGAGTATTTATTAAAATTTATGGCGTTTGGATAGCAGAGTTCTTCACACTTCTTAACTCAGTCAATGGTTTCATTAGATTATATTTTGGTCTGATCTTGGCCACATTTGGGAGAAATGGGAAAAATTATGCCCAGGCAACAAAACCAGGTTAATTTACAGAATTTTTCAATTTCAGTGTGCAGTGCAGGTTAGGGTAATAAAGATCAAGGATGGATTCAATAAACAAACAAAACAAATAAAAGATAGAAGCCTCATGACAAACAGAAGGCCCAGAATTCTTACTTGGACTTCACCACATGTTTGCCCATGCGGTGTGCCCCAGAGCATGTGTCAGAGGGCGAAGCCCTATCGACCCTGCTGTCATTAGAAGATTCCACACCCCCAGAAGGCATTGCACAGCAACACGTCAGCTCGTAGTTGGTGCGACACAGTCTCAGAGCTCATGAGTAATGAGTCCACCCAGCAGAACATCAACGCACACCCCAGGGCTCAAGGAAATATATGTGCTCACCGTGTCTGGTATGACAAGACCTCCTCTGAAACAACCTCACGACACCCATCCCCCCCCCCTCTTCTCCCCACGGCTAGGTAGGACCACAAACTCATATCTTCTGCTCTCTCTTTGACCCCCCTCCCCCCAACATAACATATTTATCCTTTGTGATGTGAGGTTTAGTCGCTCATCCTATCTGCTTCTGTCATTATTCCACTTTGGATCCCCTCGCTCTGTACAGATGGACACGCGCGTTGCCGCACACGCCTCGAAATGCAAACGAAAACATTAAGCGAAGCACACAGTACCGATGAAGGCATGTGTTTGCTCAACAGAGTGCGGTGATATGTTGAAGGGAGCCTTGCCTGTGGATGAAAATGGACGGCGTGAAGTTAATAGACATGTAGACAGCATTATTCTGTGTCTTTTGGGCGGGTTGGAACGTTACAGTTCCCTCTGCAGTGTGTGTGTTTGCTGTGCGTGTGCGTGTGCGCGTGCGTGCTTTGTTGGAAAGCTGACCTCCATCACACAGAGAAATTACCTCAACCCTGAGAAGGAAAATAAGACGCGCTAAAATAGAAAATAGAAAAGGAAATGTTCCTGTCGCTTTGAAAATCCTGTTGGGAGTCGCCATGGAAGAGAAAGGCAGTTACGCAGGGTCTTTCTTCCCTTCCGTCCGCCCGCCTACCCTCCCCATCGACCGTGGCCCCATGGAAGGATCTGGTAATGCCATGGAGGGCTCCAGCTTGTGGCATGACTCCATTTGCCTGCCGTCTGACCTGCCCAGTAACCCCCACCCTTGTCCCTCCTTAAGGAGCGTTTGTGTTGGGCCTCAGCGCCGCTGTGCATCGTGTGGTTTCAGCCACGATGGTGGCAGACCGTCTCCTGCTAATTACCACACTACAGATGAGTCATGGAGAGAGGGGGGGGTTTCTACACTATTTTTGGCCACTGTCATCAGCAGTAAGAGACCCCCACCACTACCCCTCCACCACCCATCCCCACCACACACAACCAGCTCTGCCTGCCCCTGTGATCTCTGGACCTCCTTAACAGATGAAACGAGCACTTTGAGGAGGGCCTCTGCACCCTCTGGACGAGGTTCTCCCTGGTGCTGGCTTGGCACAAACAGCGGCCTGTTTTGGTTTGTCGCACACACACGCGCACACACACGCATGCACACACACACTGTTTGGCGTTTAGGCCTATAGTGTCTCCCGACAGGCCCTTCCAGTCCTATGAGTTATGACAAACGTTATTATGCTCCCATCCAGATTAATGTAGCACGTACTGCCAGAGTAGATGTGCATGCTTTTGCAGAGCATGGGTCATTTAGCCACTCTGTGTTTTAACAGCAGCATTTAACACTCACCATTAATAACTTCACCAAGGCAAGAGTGAGAGAGAGAGAGAGAGAGAGACAGAGAGATTGGCTGCAAGTCTTTATTTAATGGAGAAAAAATTAAGAGATGTTAATATTTGCACAGCCGGATGTCTGAATATTCTTTCCGACTTCAGCAATGTTCTGCGTTCGTGTATTATTCTTTATTGGACAGAGGGCAATCAAAATCTTTGTGACCGGTATACAGTATGGAATATATTGTGGAATGCTGGTGTGATGGCTTCACAAAGGATTGTGTATTGTTTCATGTCTTCTAGGAATTCATTTGTTGTAAATGAAAATATCCACTGCCACCCAGTACTCTAGATGGTGGGAGTTCTCTGTTTCTTTGTGTTTATTGGTTAGCCAATAGAAAAACAACTCTAGGGGGAGAATGTTTGCCAGGCAAAATTTTCAGTTGTCCCCACTGACGGAAATAAACACAATTGCTTCATTTTCGCAAAGACACATCTGCTGCAGCGAACAGCAAACATCTACAGTCAGACTACTTGTAGTCCACCGCAGCTGGAACCAAATTAGACTTTATATGCCACTTTGTAATGAGTAGTTGCGGTCCCAATTTTACCCTTGACATGACTTAAATATGGGCCCAATTGGTCTGGCATCAGTGGTGTAGGTAGCAGAGCTTCAGGCCTCTGGCTGGACATAATGCTCTCAGCCATAGTAATCTATCATTACCAGTGTATTAAGGGGAACCCACTTCTTTTCTGTCTTACAATTGAGAACAAAATGAATACTTCTAAACAAAGCAATAATCAGGAAGGCTTGCCAAAAAGGCGTTGTCAGAATCCACTACCACTGCTTTCCTTTTCCGTGTATAGCCTGGAGGCTAAGAAGCGCTCATCGTTGGTTAATTGCAGTCTAATTTACTGCTAACCTCAGCAGATAGCTACTGTAGTACCTACCGGGTGTTATATGGCTGCTATACTTGTTGAATTTCATCTGCTCCTTGTATTTACTAGAGATTTAGATTTTTCAGCACCTCAGTCTATACCGTTATAGTACAGTATGGGTAGACTGAGAATTGAGGATTGTTTCTTTAACAGCCCTTTTTGTACTGTCGAAATAGACTGCTACAGGCGAACTGATTGTACTGTGACTTTAATTGCATTCTTTAGATGTTTTTCGTCCCAGTCTCACTGACATAAAGTCTCCGGCTCAGGCAAAATATTCAGGGTTGATGGACAAGCTACCATATACACACTATGTTGTCTCGCTGTCGTGTTTGCCTAGATCCAGGAAATGTAAAGCTGAGCAATCCAAGCTCAAGCAAAGGCCATAACATTCAATGATTACTGTCTGCACTGCATTGTGGGGGCCTCCATGTCACCAATACACTGGTTGCTTTTGTCTGTCTCTTTCTTTTGTCTTCTTTCCTTAAAATGGAAACATAAACAAATTATTTATTTTTGTTCTGGGTACTTGTAAACGTAACATTGCAAATAATTTGTGTTGTGCATTAGTCAATTAGTCCAAAAACACATAACTCCTGAAGAACTCAACTTAATTGATAATACATAAAAAATATATATTTCATCTTCAATAAAAACATTTTATTTCATATCATTTTACAGACTTATAACATTACACATAATGTTTAAATACTGAAGTCAGAACCCAGATCAATTCTCTAAAGTAAAGTGACTTGAGTAAGTCCAAATCAGATAAATTAAGTTTCCCAATCCGATCTTCTAAACTGCCTAGACGTTGGCAACCACATAGTAAACTGTTACTACATTGTTCAGTTATCGAATCACCTCACTGGAACGGCTTGTAAGTCCCATGCATCTCCCATCAGTGTGAATGAGATTATACTGTAGTTATTGTGTTACACCCTACTGCATTCAATATCGTTCCCTAAGACAGCGGTCATGCCAGTAGGTTTTCACTAAAAACTGCGTTTAGGTCAGCCGCTGTGTTGGAAATTACTCACTGTTGTGTGGTCTCCATCTCGTTTTCCATTGTGTGGTCCAGAGAATCGGGGGAGTCTCGCACAGAGCTCTGTCCTGCCCAGTCAACAGAACAGGGGAGCCTCTCAGAGCAACCAACAGCCATTTGAAGATGAGGTTTGTGGCTAGTTTCCATCCACAATGCCAAGCTGTCTCTGATTAGACCTGGGATCTAATTCGAGAAGGGGGATACGAGTGGGTTTGGGTTGTCGGGGACTGTTTGCTGAAAGCCTTTCTCTCCCAGAGGGCCCTCAACTCAAGGGCTTGTGTGCTTGACTTTCTCTTCAGAAATATATCCTGATAGTACCAGAGCGAAAAAGGAACCAAGATCAAAGG
The DNA here is from genome assembly GCA_025399855.1 of Forbesichthys papilliferus. NCBI lineage: Eukaryota > Metazoa > Chordata > Actinopteri > Percopsiformes > Amblyopsidae > Forbesichthys > Forbesichthys papilliferus. The sequence goes on along the minus strand of JAODOY010012178.1, from coordinate 8,580 downwards.
GCAAAAATGGAGATAAATGGAAGAGGCTCAATGACCCACGAATACTTCCCTTTCCCTATACATAATTTGCCTTCCTGGTCATAGTAATCATGATGCCGGTCGCCCTGCTGACCCCAGTGATGTATTGGTGCAGCTTTTCTCTGCTACACGCATTGCCGCAGAATGTTGATAAAAAATGACAGGCCATTTCACTACCTGCCATGGCTTTTTACAGTCTTACCCTCCCCGTCCTCTCCATTGACGGTAGGGGGGGGGAGTGTTGCTGTTGAAAAAGGCCCCGGCCCACACCAGCGACTTAGAATTCCGATGGGTGCCATTGTTTGAGAAATATTGACGATCATGGACGCATTGCACTGCGCTCGCGTTTCATTTCGGCAAAACCCCCTGTTGAAGGTGCCCAGCTACTCCATTTGGTTTCACAGACTCAAGTTTCTTGGTGAAGGTCGTGGCGGTGCTAATGTTTGGGAGAATGGGCATAGAATTAAAAAAGAAAAGAGAAAAGGGGCCCAGTGTGTAAAAGAAGCCTGAGTTTCTTTGCGAGAGATACATGGGCAGCTGCACTCAAGGGGTGTGAAGGTTTAGGTTACCTGCTCACTCCCTTGAGCACAGACTCCCGTTTTCCTCACAGCTTGGGACCACCGGCGTTGTGGATACTTCTCCCCCCGGGACGCAGACAGCGTAGAGACAAGCAAAAGCCACGTGAAAAAGAATCAGTCGCATTGTATATAGATGCAAGCACAAACACACATACACCTGCACATACTGTATATATACACACACATTCTTGTGCGCACACACACACCCAGAGCTCTTCCAGTCTCCAGTGACCTGTGTCAACTCCTGTGATCTGGGGCGTATGTTAAGAAGTGTGGTGGGGTTGTCCATGACAGTTGACCTGACACTGGTTCTCTGATATCTTCTGTCACACCTCGCTGCCAAAGAAGCAGCACTTTTCCTTTTTTTATTTTCTTTTGTTCTCTGCCAGTCGCTACACACTTTATGATGTCTGCCTCGCACGGCGGCTCCGACCACAGACGTGAGTGATGGCACACTGGGAAAAAATGGTTTGTTGTGTTTTGTTAGCGTGTTGCCTTAATTTTGTTGTGGGTTCAGATTAAGTAAATTGTCATATTTATAAATTGTGTGGAGTAGCTTCACCAATTGAAGTCGAAACAATAAATAATTGTTGTATTTAAGCCATTATATATGAGTTGAATACAGAATGGTTAATATGTTATTTTTTTATTGATATTAATTATAAAATAGTTTCCTCTACATATAGCACATACATATATATTTTATTGTACTATTTTAGCATACACAAGTACCAATTTTAAAAGGTTATGAATAGTAATTTCAGGGTTTCTAGGGGAATTCTCGTGTTGTCTTTACGAATTTCTATAATATGATTCTTGATCTAACTAATACTACTAAAGCTAACAGTGTCAGAGCAACCACCCAAGTCACCATAACAAATACCTCACAACACCTTATCAACCAGTATATATAGTGGTTTAAGTTTAGTGTAGTATACAGTATAGTGTAGCGTAGTTTTGATATCATATAACTAAGTATGATATGTTATATTATATTGTATAAGTGTAATAGCACCCATCTATAACCACCTAATGGCAAGCAATTATGTATTCAGTATTATGACTATCACACATCTTATATTCAGATTTTTGGATCATACATTTTGAAACATTATTAAAGAAGTACGTAAAAGAAGAAATACTTTTAAGTGTATTCTAAGCAGCCTATGACCCTTAATAAACCTTTGTAATCTGCAACATGTTTCACTCTCTTATTTTACAAAGTACATATTAGCTATAATGAGACATGTCTAAACCTTAAGTGAAAGCATCGCACTAGAAAGCTCATCGTCATTATCTCTGTATATTATTTGCATCAGCCTTTTATTTCTGTGTATGTCTGCCAGTTCACCTTTGTGTTCCTAGTACAATCATTCTCCTTCAGCTTCTTGCCAAACCTCAAATAATTTTGCTCCAGACCACCGTCCACTTTGGGAAAACTCTACTGTGGCTTAACATCCACTTACACTAGGCCAGGATCACAGGTCAGGATCGCTATGTGTCTCCAGAGCACAACCCTCTTCTCTGCAATGTAATGTAAACCATGTCAAGTGTTTTACACAGTGTTGCTTCCTACTCTGTGTGTGGCATGCTGTGTAGCCTACGTCAGATGATGAGACATAACATGGATCTTTGGTCTGCTTCTATATTCAGTTATAAATATGTAGACTAGCTTTGGAATTAGTCAAATAACCAGCAACTGTCACAAAGTGGAAAAGAACATTGCATTCAGATTAACTATGACTTGTAGCTGACAATTAAAATGATGTATACATACATGTTTTAGAATATTGTTTTTCCTGTGGATAGACAAACTCAAATATGTTTAGGCATTTTGTCAAGAAAAAGGGTTTGGTCCACCCAGACATTACACTTTTTCAGTTTTAACATCACTGGATGCAAGCTGTTCCTGCTAAATTTTAAAATCAGCGCCAGATTGACATTGCTACAGTGCCAGTATTAGTCCTTACCCACATGCCGCCTACAGTACGAAACCTGCAATCAATTCAGTGAAATGAACTGTCAAACCACAATAGAAGATATTTATATATGATTATTGGCATGTGCTGCTATAAAGGCATAATATGCAATTCAATAATATTCTCACCACTGGGGGGCAGACAGATGCAATAAAGGCTCTATGGACAAGTCACACTGTACTGTACTGTACTATGAATTTGAAATACTTTGCTACACTCTATATCATATTGTAACTTAGAACATTGAAACGTATCATTGTTCACAATAGTTTGTGATTAAAATAATAAATGTGCTTACGCAAACCGCCATGCAAAGGCTAATACGAAAACAGCAAATAAACAACGCTACAATCAACCGTACCTTAAGTTTCGAGTCAAACCCCTGAAATTGGATCTGTAGAAAGCAGGAAGGAGGTCAGGCCAGCAGATAAGGAAGGAACTTCTGATAGCAGGTCAGGAATGATGCGGCCCAATGCCAGAGAAGAAGAAGCAACCTATATGGGGGTGTGTTTTCCATCTGCGGGCCAAATACGGGGTGATGTAGAAGAAAGCATAGGCACAGAGTGCAGATGGACCACACTGACTGGCTGACATGTGGACGCCAATTCTGTCCGGAGTCAGATATTTACTTCTAATTAGCTGCAGGAATGCAGCGCATGAGTGAGGAACAGATACGTTACCGTTTTGGCCTGGAATTTCCTCTTCTCTTCTGCGACATGTGCTGCTTTATCCTGATTAGGTATGGCACTTATCGGAAGAGATGAAAGCGTTTGGATGGGGGAAGGGGGGGGGGGGGTTTGGGGAGGGCTGGACACCCCTTGCTCTGCCCCAACTTCACCCCCATTTCCACCCTGCCTCGTGGTCATTACTGGTTGAAATACGTGCTACACAACCAGGACCACTGGTTTCCTGGTTAACAGTATGAATGACAATGTGACGTGACCTTTCTAGGACCTTTCTATGGCTCCTGTTGCGGGATGGAATCAAAGGGAACAACAAGTGAAGATTTGTTTGTGTTAAAATTATTTGTATTTTATTCATTTACGAGGTGGAGAGAGGGTCATGGCATTGTCAGAAAGGGAAATTTGTTTACAGCGTTGTACAATCTAGGGTTTCTTGGATTGACCTCAAAGATGTTGGTGGCGGTGATGGCCTTATTCCTATTCAGGGCGGATTACTGTGAAAGTACTTAGACTGTCGATTTGACTGATACAGCTCAGTTTTTAACAGTATAAAAGGAATCCACACGATTTCTTGGCCTTTACAGTAAGTTATGAATTTGGACAATTTAGAAGGCATTGCGTTTATCAAAATGCTTTTGGGCACAAACACCTATAGTATGAAATATATCATCTATAATCATGGACTACACACAACATACAGTAGACATATTGCATGAACAAAAACAGAATTACAGTATCTGTATGTGTGTGCGTGTGTGCTTGTGTGCGTGTGCGTGTGCGTGCGTGCGCGTGTGCGTGTGTGTGTGTGTGTGTGTGTGCGTGCACAAATGCTCAAAGATCATAAATGCTAATTAATTCTGTACAGCTGGAGGTCTTTGTGTTGTTGTGGCATTTAAACAAGCATACAGGGGGAAATATATATTTTAAATAAATCACCAATGCAAACAAAATCAATCATCCTCTGTCACACAAATCACTAGCCAAGTGGAACACACTGATTACATGCCTTTCTTATCAGTGTCCACGCACAACCTTGAAGCGTATAAAAAAAAGCTTCATGAATATTCCTCCCTGACCGTACAGTGCATAGCAACCTGTCTCCTTTCCCTTGGACGCATATTCCAGAATGGAAATGATGTCACGTTCCGCTATTGATGCCATATGCACAAAGCTATCGCTTCTGAACGCAAGACCTACCTCTCCTCGTACAGCTTGTCGTACATCTGCTCACCTTCTGTGGCAGTGCTCTGGCTGTGGTGGGCTTTACTGTGTGTATGTGTGTGTGTGTGTGTGTGTGTGCGTGCGTGCGCGTGCATTTCTGCAATGTGTGTGTTTGTCCATGCAGTTACAGGTGCCCCTAATCCCTGAATACGATGCCAGAAACATGCACAGTTCACATAGAGCACATGATGTATGCATGTTTGCCAGTAGCGTACAGAGCCACAGACCTGATGGCTGCACTAATGACCTGCAGGGCTGTGGCTAATGCAATGGTTTGCTACAGTAAACGACAGCGAGGCCGTGCCCTCTAATTCTGTACCCCACACAGAGCAAGTGCCCAGATGCTCGCTCTCTCTCTCTCTCTCTCTCTCTCTCTCTCTCTCTCTCTCTCTCTCTCTCTCTCTCTCTCTCTCTCTCTCTCTCTCTGTATGTGTGTAGGCCTGCATTTGCTCAGTGATTACTGGAACAGGCTCCATGGAGGTCTGGGAAGGAGAAGGACACAGCCTCTCTGCCTCCAGGTCTAAGAGATCCACTGATTGACTTGACGAACACCAAAGGCTCCAATCACTGATCAAATGCGTGTGTGTGTGTGCGTGTGTGTGCTTGTGTGTGCTTGTGCGTGCGTGCGCGTGTGTGTGCGCGTGCATGTGCGTGTGTGTGTGTGTGTGTGTGTGCTTGTGTGCCTATGTATGTGCATGTTTGTGGGGAAAGGATGTGAGAGCACACTTGAAGGTGTCCACCTGGCCACACACAGTTTGTTGAACTCATTCAATACTAATCATTAACAACTGATATGCATAAATTACTGGTTATACTGATGTAAATATATGTGTTAAAATTGTTCCAGAGTTGTCCCTATTTTCTTTTTCTTTACCAATTTCAGTCTACCTTTTCTTTACCAGACAAGCTAAATGTTTGTATTTGCTTTACTGTAATGGGCGCATCGGGTACATGGTATGAGTTGCAAACGTTTTATCGGACTGTAGCTTATATCTGATATTGTGAATGTAATTCATAATATTTTATGCAGTTGCACTCCCATTTACTTTGTTAAATTGGCCTATGTTGGTCGCTTCCACCGATGTTAGGAATGTTTTAAATGTATATTTCGTTTGTAGATTCAAATTTTTGTAGCATAAAATAGAACATACAAATGTTAAATAAACCCTACACACCACAGACACTTGAGAATACTTGAAAGTGAAAAATAATATATGAAGTGAACGACAGATGCGAATTTATAGTACAGCATGCAAATGAGGGATTATCTCATGGCTATTTTCACTTCTTCTAATAAGTAAGAAGATGCTCTATTACAGTAAACGCGGGGATCGGTTTCCTGCAGTAGTTCAGTCAGAACATCTGTGGTTTGGCAAGATAACAACTAGGTAAATTATCAATAACATTGTTTTCTATGATATAAATTGATTCTTAAGATTTTTCATCAGATCCTTCCCAGTGACAAGTATTTGTATTCATCCTAATAAAATGTACATTTATATGTACACAATATTACATTTACAATTAAGAAATGTTATCCCAAATTACTTACTGTACAATATTACAAAATAGCAGGTAGAAACTCTTGGATTACCTACATAATGTGGCAGCGTCCACTCATAACCACAGGTCTGTGTTCCAGGTCATGGCATTGAAAGATTTTAAGATCAGTCATCCCTATCTTACACCGTTTACTACACACTAACATTACCACCCCTTTCTCAGCTGTTCAGTTTTTACAATATTGCACCAGAGCTGGTCTTGGCTTTTACTTGCTAATTAGTTGCCTGGCAGAAACTACTTTTCCTCTAATATTCAAATGGAGTTTCTGTTGTTTCCCTTCCACAGCCAAACAAGGGCAACAACGCCAATACTGTAAGCCCCTTTGGTTTATTGAGTGCACCAGCATAAATCCACCCGCTAGTGTGTGGGTGGTATGAACCGTGTTGTCTGGGTGGTCATATCAAAGCCTAATAAAGTCCACAATAATTTGGAGTGGATGTTCACCAAGCCTACACCAGATGTAAACAGTTGTCGTGAGGTGTCTGTCTATTTACAGCCAATTCATATCGCCTTACTGTAATATTGTCTGACTTGCTTTTTAGCAAATTCCCTATGTGAACTATTCACGTCTGACATGGTTCTTTTACATAGGTGAGGGAGTTCTGTATTGCTTCAGTGTAGAAGGAAGCTTTATGCGTAGTAATCTAATCAGCCACTCTGTGGCTAACACAACTGGATTAGATGTTCAAAGTTTGGCTTGTACCACACATTTGCGTTAGAGCCAAATGCTGGGAGGGGATTGGCTGGATCCCTACAAGCCATATAGCCATAGGGGGGCAGCATACTCTTGTGGTCTGGGTGTTGGACTCCCAGCCGGGAGGTTGCGGGTTCAAACCCCAAAGCTGGCCCACCTGTAAGCATCCTTCAGCAAAATGCCTAACCCCCTGCTCAATGTAATAACTGTACTCATTGTAAGTTGCTTTGGATGAAAGTCCCTGCTAAATTCCTCAATTGTAACATGATTATTTTGATGTATGGAACCAGCATACAGACTGATGAGTCCAGTTGAAAGGAAAGTGCTATGGAGGCTTGGAAGAACAAAAGGTTATCAGGCTATAAGTGTTGGCTTCTTGACCTCTCAACATTAGAAGTCTTTTGAGTTCCAACCTGTGGTGAATACAAGCTGAGCCAGTGTTTGGGGTTTATAAACCCTCGCTTCTCCTCCTATACATTCACAGCAGGGTCCTGTAATGTATGTGTGTCAATGTGTGTGTTCTTGCACGTCAGAATTCATATTATATAATATAATATCCATATTAGCCTACGGTGTGTGTGTGTGTGTGTGTGTGTGTGGCCTAGTAGATGGTGGGCAGAAGCAGGCAGGGGTTGATTGGTGGGGTTCTGGAGCCAGTGGGTCTTCTCCATTGTTCAGACCTAAGGAGCCAAAGAGGCCTTAAGGGCAAACTGGCATTGATGCTGAAGATATTGGCTGCCTGTGGTGGGAGGTTAGAACAGCAGGGTATGTAGCGTGTGTGCATGTGTGTGTGTGTGTGTGCACGTGTGCACGTGTGTGTGTGTGTGTGTGTGTGTGTGGACTTGGGTCAGGAAGGGCCCAGAAGGGGCAGGAAAAGGAAAGTAATTACATATGATATAGGACCAAAGGGAGGAAATTGATTGAAGAAATTAGTGACCAGGAAGTAGGCAGGGGTCTTTGTTTCCCCTTCAATTTAACCGAAACGTCTTGGTGGTCTCGCCCAATGAAACCACTTCAACACCATATGGCAGGGCAGGGTTGTGGGGAGCAGGGCAGGAGCTGAGCTTGCGGTGGTGTTTTTTGGAAGGACGTTGTGCTGTAGAGGTAATGGATGGCTGGGTTTGTAGCACACTGTGGAGTCACGTCATGCTAGCCTCACGCTACTGTGCTATCTGGATACTATGGCAGCAGACTACTATATGGGCCAGTATAGTGTTGGGTGTTTTACTGTAACTCTTAACAAAAAGAGTTAAAGAGCACGATGCATAACCCTTAGCTACGTCTCAAAGAATACTGGAAACTGAATGAACTGTATGTCGCAAAAGCAGCAGATGAATCATGTAATACAAACAGAAACATTATATGATATTATAGATTATAGAGGCTGTGAAACAAAGTATAAAATAACAATAATAATATTAATAATAATTATAATAATGAAATAATATAGTGTTGCCTAGCAATCTTACTGGACATATTGACTATCTTATGCAATTTGTTTTTATTACACACTGAAAATACCAGGCAATGGAACAAAATGTATACATACTATCCACAGAGGAGGACCGTTATGATTTGTCCACTCTGAACTGTCTAGGTTTGCGCATAAAATATTGACGCTAAAAACCTAACTCTCTGCTCCGTCGAGCAAGTTTCGGGGGGAAGGGGGGGGGGGTATTTATGTAAATGTAAGTCGCTGTAGATGCCAGAAATGTAACTGTTACTATACGTGCATGTGGATGATGTAAAGATTCACGTTCCTGGACAACAATCTCTCTCTCTCTCTCTCTCTCTCTCTCTCTCTCTCTCTCTCTCTCTCTCTCTCTCTCTCTCTCTCTCTCTGT
>JAODOY010012169.1:16710-28214 GCA_025399855.1 Forbesichthys papilliferus | reverse complement strand
TGTCACTGCGTGTTTGTTGAGAGAGAGAGAGAGAGAGAGAGAGAGAGAGAGAGAGAGAGAGAGAGGGCGGGAGATACAATGTGTGATTCTGTACAGTCACACATCATTGGTACATGAAACATAAAAACATCATGCCAGTCTAATGAGACCCGGTGAATTGAAATAACTGTATAACCTACTAAAAGAGCGATTAGAACAGTGCCTTCAAAAGTTAATTTTGCACGTTTTATTCATGTTCATCCATTGGCTTAAAAGTGTTCAATCACAGGCATTTGATCTGCAGATATAAGCTTATCCAAAGGCATTGGTTGTAGTTTTTGTATATTTTCTCCCAATAGACTGCTGGAATAATTATGATATTTATCTTTCCAGCGGCTGTCTCTAACTGATGTTATCTGTATAAAAGCTTGATACAGTTTGATATTATTGCAGAGGAAGTTCGTGTCATTAGCTCAAGGATAGAAAATGGCCTGTTCAGGGTTCATCTCCTCTGCAGGTCAGAGCTGACGAGTTTAGCTCGTACACCACGGATGTTTTGGTCAAATTTGCACAAACAGAGGACTACACCGCAAAGCGTACTGTGGCATGGATTCACAGCAAAACAACCATGAGATGGAGCTACCAAAGAGTTGATAACATCGCAATCACAATAAAAACCAACAAAGATCCCTGGTTGAGCAAAGACTTTTAACAAGCTTGCTTGTCTAACAAACAAACACATTTACTGTACAATATTGAGCCCAACTTTGAAAACTAAGAACAACATGACTCTTGTACTTATGTAATCCCCCACCCCACCTGTCTCAGTGTACCCCATCAGTAATAACAAGTAATGACAGAAAACTGCCACTGTGCACTCTGTCTCTTTCAGACAGCGAGGACAGAGGAATAGGTGCCCCGATAAAAGCAATTCAGGATACAATATTGGACATCAAAGTGAGGAAAAGTACATTTAGGTACAAGCGCTGTAATAACACGCATCCGTGCTGCTGGTGAACGGGATCGATCAAAGGACAGGGCGAAGGAGAGGACCCCTCTACAAATGCAGGGTCTATTTCCAGCCTCTAGCTTATTGGATCATATTTCAGCTATTGCCAGGCTTTCATTGTGTGTCCGTAAGAAGTATCCCTCAGGGCTGCGTTAAGTACCACTTCTACTGAAACAATAAACTAGTGTTTATGTGATAATGTTGTGCACACATGCACGAGCAGTACATTAAACACAAACCCTTGTAAAAGTTAAATTTGCACAGATGCTACAACCTCCAGTGAAAACAAATAGCTATTACTTGCACTTTATAGGAGCCAGGCTGGCCTCATAACAAGGGGAAGGGAAGAGCGTAAGTCTGTAGCTACAAATTTGACTCCCAAATCGCTAGTCCAAGTCATGAAGGGAGACATATCCCTCCCTTCATAAGAGCCTTATGGTTAATGGTTATGGTTACACACTGCTTTTCCACTTGGCTTCACTTTGACATTTACTATACCCCTCAGGCTATGGAAACAATGTTCTACTCAGCAAGTTCTTGATGTTTGGAAATATGACCAACATCTACCAGGTGAGCTTTCATCTCCCTGCTTGTCTGGTTTGACGCCATTAAGAGCACGGTATAAAACACCAAACCAGCACAGAGTTCACCAGCTACAGTATGTGTTTTGTCCTACAGTGAAACTTACTGATGCAACATTTCATAATATATAACCAACAACCCCTACGACCGTTCATTCAAGGTCACGAGCTGACATGAAGAAGCATGCATTGAGCGTGCACCATCATAACTTCCTGGCTCGTATCGGTGTCAGTTTGAGCAAACGAGGTGTGGAAGTCCTTTACACATAGGTCAGAGAATGAAAGAGATCACCGCTGGGGGCTGCTACAACCTTCCCCGCCACACGCATTCACACAAACTAGCACATACACAGAAAAAGCACTTGCAATCCCCTCTGTGAATCAGATGCAGGGGACCACGCGCGCACACACATACACACACATGCATACAGTATATTTACTACCTACTTTCTGCTCTCACTCAGGAGGACACTTTCAAATCTGGGTTACAGTGACAAATGATACACTGGTGGCCAAAGCAACCCTTGTTCCCTTGGCGGCTAAGCTTAATGATGATTTGACGATGGTTTTGACGACAAAAAACAGCCCCCTGCAGAATCATGCTATGTTGGGTAAATAAACTGGAGCTAGCACGTAGCCCATGAATCGCTTGTGCTTTTAGTTATCTTAGCTTAACTTAGACAGATGTCAGATTCTTCAGTGTAATATATTAGTTTATAGTTATTGTTCAAAGCGAGAATTTACTTTATATTATCATCTTTGTCATCTTTGTCATTGACGGACAATGCAGCCTGTTGGCCTACGTCTTAGTATGTGTACTTTGCTATCTCCAATCAAATGTAAACGGGTTGCTCTTATTCACACTTCAATCGCTCTGCTAAAACTACCCCCCCTACTGATGTATCCATCATTCCTCTCTAAAACTTTCTAATTTCCTTAAATCCCCAAATACATTTATCCTATGCATCCATGTCCGTACTCCTCAAGTAAACCACAACTCCCGTAGCTCTCTCCCCATATCCACCCCACCTAACTCAACACCGCACCAAACTCAAAAGCCCCACCTCCTGGCATCCCTGGGATCTCCACTCCGGTGTCAGTTCATCCGACAGACTGGGAAACAAAGCCAAATGAGGCCGAAGATGACAAATGAAGCTGGAGAGGCGGAGGAGGGGAAGGGAGGATGGAGAGGAGCTGGATGGAGTGAGGGAGGGTTTGGCGGGAAATGTAAAATGATATGAGGAGAGGAGAGGGGAGATTCAATACGAGGAGACAGAAAGATTTATATGGCCAGAGAATGGACTTCAGAAGAGGGGAGAAAGAATTACAAAGAATATGGGACGTGAGGGCAAACATGCCCCCCACCCCCAAGGAATGATAGAATATCATCCTTGGATCTATGAATCAGATACGTTTCTGCAGTGAAACACCCAGGCTTTGGTCAAGACAATGTAGACAATGTGCAGGGCTCGACAATAACAGTCACCCAATGGCCCGTGGCCAGTAAAACGTAATGTTGGAATAGTAAAACCTGCAACTCACTGTCCCGATCGGGCCATTCCAAAAAAAGTGAGATGTGATTTGATATTCACCACAGTGGATTTCTTTTTTATTATTAAGCCTACACTGAAAAAAAATCCTAATTTAAAAGAAAATAACTCAGTAGTTGTACTTTTATTAAAAATTATATGGTAAAATTATGGATATTTTCTGTAAAGTAACAACCTGATTGTTATTATAAGTATTATGCCAATAATTAAAAATTACAGCAATTTCTTGTTTTTATACAGACAGACTGCTTTCTTATTTTACATAGAAATGTATGTAAAATAATAATAAGTATCTGTAATTAAATATGTAGCTCATTATTTTAAGGTTTATGTCCGTTGTAACACTTTAGCAATTTTCTTTGTAATTTTAAGTACATCTCATTAGTTTTAGGTACAGTATATTTATGTGTAATTTTTTTCTTTCAAACAGTGTAAATCTGGTGATTGATGATAAAATATGATGGGGCACAGCTTTGGGGGGTGATCATAATTTTGTATTTACACAAATAGGCTCAACAGCGTTCAATCAGTCTCAGTTGATCTCTCAAGTAGATAAATCATCAATGAGCCTTTTCTGCAGTCCTCCTTTAGATTGGTGTAATGCTTAGAATTTGATGGTTGCAGATGGTTGCAGAACTAAGTTATATGAATTTCTGCACTGGAGAGCAAGTGTGCACTGGCTGAAGCGCGCACAGCATGTAGCGTACGGAGCATCCTCGGATGTGACACTTGTTGAATGTACTGTGAGGGATTATACTGGGGAAATAACAGTGAGATGGAAAGTTTATGGTTTGAGCAATGTTCAATACATTTCTCATCTCAACGCTGTCAAGTAACCAATTTCAGGAGACACTGGGCTTCCTTTCTGCTTATGATAAGGAGGAGACGACGTGAAATGCGGGTACACTGTGGACACATTTGCGATCATGACTGAAGTGTGGGGAAGGTTCATATAGAACTGCATTTGATGCTACAAAACACTACTGGCGTGGACAAACAGCTGTTCTACAGCGATTTAGCATTAGCATTAGCTTAAATTAGCTGACATACCTAACAAATGGGATCTTTGCTTGAATGAATATCCTATATTTGAGTGTTCTTAAAGACGCCCATTTAGACCATGATTATAAAACTAGAGCACCAAAACACAGACAATTAAACTCATTTTAGAAGACAATTAATACAATGACAGTACATTTTGGAACTAGAAACACAGTATCAGGTAAATTGCACACGTTGGCGGTTCTAGTGTTAAATAATAAAACTTTGGTTTCGTTCTAACACTAATAAATTACACGTTTTGGAGGAGGTAAAATAAAAAACTGTTTTCGGGCGAGTACATTTCTAACCCCCCACTGGGCCAGTTTTAAAAAAATAGTAACGTTGAGCACTGATGTGGATGGCCTGCTAATCCCTATACTCTGCCAAACAATGTGGCTTCTCTGCCCACATTCAACTGATCAGCCTGACTCTCTCACGGCGTCATGGCGACATACGGCTCGGTAGCTGTTTACTGGGAAGGGCATGTGCTCCAATGATGCCGGTGTTGTGGCCGAGACTCTTCTGTTCCACCATCACTGTAATGATTATAGCGCTACGAGTGCATATGATAGCACACACACGATTCATAAAACATTGTGCAATGATGAAAAGGCATCCAAACAGATCATCCTGGGCACTCATTACAAGCTATTGAATTCTCGCCCAGACGACGAGAGAGAGAGAGAGAGAGAGAGAGAGAGAGAGAGAGAGAGAGAGAGAGAGAGAGGCTTATTGTGGGGGATCCTGTGGCAAATCGTGTTTTCACAGTGAAGCACACAGGCAAACAAAAAGAAACGCAAACTACCACACATTTCAATGCATGATCACACTGTCTGGCAAAACAAGGCCAACACAGCATCACAGATGAAGAGCGAATGTCGCTGCCTGTGCGTGTGAATGTGCATGTGCGAATCCGTGCACTTGCGTGTGTGTGTGTGTGTGTGTGTGTGTGTGTGTGTGCCTGCCCGCCCGCGCGTCGGTTCAGATGCTGCGACGGTGAGCCGTCAAACCGGATCGACGACGGAGGGCCGCGGTGTGCAAGGCTGGTGGGGGCCACAGTGTGTGTGTGCATGACTGAAGCAGGCGGGTCTTCACGACTGACACCAACACTCGACAACACAGAAATGCCATGGGTGGGTCACTGTATAGAGACAGGTGGTCGGGACACACTCAAACACTTGGTGGAACATAAGTGTCAGGACGGTGGGTTATCACAGCACAACAAGTCGGCGACCCCCCAGTTAGAGGTTTACCTTCTGGGCCTGAGGGAGCTACAGGGTCAGATTGAACAGAGGGAAACAGAGGGGAGGAAATTAAGTGAGAAAGCGTCAATACGTTTGTGGGTTAAGACGATCAGCCCCCTCCCCCCCATTCACCCCCCTCACCCGGCCCCTATTAACCCCCCGTAGCCCAAAAGATATCGACAGCGTCAAGATGACTTTGCCGCCAAGAGAGCAGCAGCATAGAAACCCGACCCATGAGGCTGTATCTCAACTGTGTGAAACGGTCAGTCAACGTACGAGAAACAAAGGGTGGCAAGAGACAGCAGGATAGCAGAAGCATGGTGGGAAGGTATTTATACAAAACAGGCATGTTGCCTCCTTACAGTTCTCATTTTCGTAACGTGTTCAGAACAGAGTATGTGAGCGGAGCTGTAGGAAAGCCCGCTCATCGCTCTTGGAGCGACGTCTACTCTCCGCTCCTTCTTTTCAATCTTTTTCATATCACTCCGCTCAAAACCGCTCTTCGCTCAAAGGAAACAAAATTGCCGCTCCACATTCGCTCCATTCATTTTTGTATAGCCATTATTCAAACAAGCCTGTACAATGTTGTGGTGATGTAGGCCTACCATGTATGTTGAGAAGCCTGTTCGATTTTTATTAGAATGTAAAAATGTAGTTTATTAACGTAATGAATGGGTGGAATAGGCCTACAGTAGCCTATCATTTCAAATAGACTTCAGATCTAGCCTGCCTTTTAACCAAAATATAGCCTCTTGTCTACACTCAGGTGAACAGGTGAACTCCCTAATGTTGTCTAATATCATGTGTGTCATCATGTGTTATTTTAATTTTAACAGAGAGACAAGCACGATGTTATTATTTGCATTGCATTGCAGCTACTTCACTTCAGGTTCTGTCCAGCCTTCCCTAGGTAGACAGCGCCAACCACAGGTAAGGGGTATAATTACATGTATTAGTACACTTATTCTATAGGCAAGCAACTATCCTAAAGCTATGTTCCAGTGAAGACAGTGTCCCAGCCACGGAGCGGTAAATCATTTAGAATGTGTTTAGATTGTCATTTTATCCTTGTTTGTGTGTGTGTGCGTGTGTGTGCGTGTGTGTGTGTGTGTGTGCGTGTGTGTGTGTGTTTGTGTGTGCGCGCGCGTGTGGTGTGTGTGTGTGTGTACGCGCATTCGCAGTTCGCAGTTCGCAGGTTCGGGTGTATCGGGTTCAAAGAGACTCAACTGCATGTCCCAGTATGTTCGGCACCCAGGCTACACCACACACACACGCTCAAAGGGCTCATTCACTTAATGGGTCCATCTGTCGCCACACATTTTCACACATTCACACAAAAGCACACATTGCACACCCTCTGCTTATTGTCACCAATCTCCCCACTTGCTAGAATTCAGCTATAAATGCTTTCCTTGATGGCAAGCTTGAATCATGCGGCTGAGTTTGTTTGCTTCTGTTCTGAGTTTTACTGTGTTTACAGTGTTTACAGAGGTAGGGTCAGGATAGTAGCGGTGGGGGAAGCACAGTATCGCGATATTTCCCATGGCAATACTGTAACGATGCACGGACGCCAAGTATCGCAATTTCATTATAGAAATTGAACATGAGAATTGACATGTCCATGTCAGTTAGTCGGCTTGACAATCACATTTTGCAGCGATGCAATTTAAATGTAAAATGAACAAACCGATCATAATTTCTTAAATTGTAAAAGATAATAAATTGCAATATATTGCAGAATATCGCAATATGTTTAAAATCACAATAATATCATATTGGGGTATCGTGATGATATCGTATCGTGGGGCCTCTGGTGAATCCCACCCCTAGAAGGTAGGACTGTTCATTTTAGGAGAAGTCGCATGTCAAACATCACAGACAACTGCTGTAGATGAAATGAGTGTAAGACCGGGGGGGGGGGGACTAGTGTCCAGTACCATGTGGGAGATGGGAGAGCGATGTCCACTCACGGTGCTATCAATGTAGGCCTCGGTCCACACCGTGTCGTGCTCTTGGTCTATCACCTTGGGTCGACTGAGGACGTGAAGATACTCCATAACATTCTCCTGCACGTCTGCTAGAGTGGAGATCTGAGTGAAGTACCCTGGGTGGGACAGAGGAGCACACACACAGTCAAACGCTTTCATGAAACGCAGAAGAAGACGCTATGTGGTTCACGGATTCATTCATACTATAGACTTAACTTTAACCCAAGCCCTTCAACATCCGTCTGTATTCACCTGATGCTTCCAGACATAAACTATGAATCCCTAAAGAGGTCTGCCATGCTGCACGTGTGCTGTCCATTAAACATCAAGACGAGTGAACTAGCAAGTCTGTTCCAAACTATCACACCCATTACGGTTTCCATCAGTACTAGAACAGCTCCATCTGGAATAGGATGGGGTCGGGCAGCTGACTGGTCTGTTGCAGCAGATAGATGCATGGACACATGTCATTTCCTTACTCCTCGCCTTCCCCCTGAGGAAAATAAAAGGTCATCTCCATCTCTCTCTTATGACATGGGCAGGTGCGATAGCTGGAGAACAGGGATGTTCAAGTGAGAGCAAGCCATCTAGGGTAAGTGGAATGTAAATGGAATGGGAAAACGATCCCACTGAAGCTAAATGTAATGCCATCTCCCATGACGGTAATGGGCCATTATGATGCTGATGTCTGTGTGCCAGGCCGTATGCAGCAGTGTTTTCACAGGGGGAGACCGGGAGCAGTGAAGAGAGCAGAGCAAAGGCATATGGAACAACAGAAACATCAAGTGATAGGCTATATAAAAAAGAGAGTAAGATGGGGGAGGGGGGGAGAGAGAGCGAGAGAGAGAGAGAGAGAGAGAGGCCACCACATATCCAGCCATCCGTAAAAACAGCAAACTGCCTCCATCACCACGAAGCAGTCAAGGAGAAAATCACAGCCGGAGGAAATAGATTTTGGGGGTCATCGTCCCTAGCGATGACCTTTATTCCAACGGGAGGGAACTGACAGAAAAGTCTAGACACCACATATTTTTTGGCGCCTGTGTTGCCTTCTCTCATTGGTCCGTTAATGTTATGCTATAGAAGATATAATCAGTGTTTTATTTAGTACTCTTCAATAAAGTTCATTTTTAGCTCTGCCTGTTCTCTGGCTGTTGACGTAAAAGGTGTCAATGTGTTCAGCTTGATGCAACCTTACCCAAACGCTGCATCAGGATCCAGATTATAACACACTGAACTGTATTTGTAAATGACAAGGCTTTCATGAATATAGACTGTACACTACTTCAACATTGTATCACCACAATCAGAGAAATTCAGTAGAAGCTAACCAGTCATTCATGAATTCAGCTTTCCAGCTGTTTATTATTCTCACTAGAATTCACAGACGTGACCAGGCGTCTATTACGTTCAACACAGCTACGAATACGACCCCGGTCTTGACCTGGAAGTGAACCATGCCTGGTTGCCTTCAGATTCACTCTGGACCATCTATTATCCCACCAGACAGTGAAGTGGCAGCTCGCAGGCAGACGCTTGCACAAACCCCGACAAACCCTCGCTGACCCTCACACACGCACACACACACACCTATGTTGGCTGTGCGTACAGTAACTGCATCATTCATCACAGCAGTAAGTGAGGAATGACTGCTCCCTATGGGATGCTCAGGGCGTCCTTCAGGCAGGCCTGCTGGAGCCAGTCAGCGGAGCTTGGGGAGAAAAAAAAGATGGATGCTCCCTGCATTCACTGTCACGGTTCACCTGCTCAACATACCGGGCAGCACAGCCAGGCCCGTCAGGTGAGGGGGGTCATATCTGAAAAGCAGTGAGTGTTCGTCTAGCAGCCTGTCAGATTAGAGTGACTTCAACCCTTCTGTGTTTCAATGATTTACACACTGTCACACTGGCCACCTGTTTTGTGGAATTAAAGGCAGTGTCAGTCATTCTCCAGAACGCTTGCTATCTTCAAGCTCAAATCAAAACAGTATCGCTCCGCCGCCTCACACATCGAAACGTATTGCGAAGCAAAGTGTAGTACTACGGCATTGTTGACATGAGCAGAGTTCACCGCTTTATGCCCCAATTTACATAAGCCAGGGCTGTGTATAAGTACCATGTACTTTTTTCTACACGCAGAGAGTACGGCAAGCTACTGAAGAAAAACGCGAAGAGATATTTGCTGAATTTGACAAAAAGTGTATTAGCTTACATTTAGCTTGCAATAGCAACAAGACACCGTATACAGGACATTTGCTTACATTAACCCGCGCAGGTCAGCCATCTTTTCTAAAACAGGCTCTGATATCAGTGGAAGAGCTGATGCCCTCTTCTTAAACAGACATGAGCTCACACACAAACAATACGTATGCGCACGCACGCACGCGCACGCGCACACACATATACTGTGACCCAGCGCATCACTGTCTTATCTAGTTTGAGGAAATGGAGTCAGACGGTCTGTGTCTCACCCGACCGCCGGCTAAATATAGAGCCTGAAGGAAAAAGCTCTATGCACTGAGACAACTGTAACCGCACACGTAACCCACACACACATAACACACACACAGCATGGATCCACAAACATAGTTCACAGGCTTTAGGCTATCTTTTGTAATATAAAGACAAACATTTACAAGCTAAATGTAAATTATAATATCCTCACAGACAGCATTCCAATAACACAATACAATCTTTCTCGACCAATCGCAGACTAAAAAACAGACATACTGCAGCCCACCCTAAAATAAGCTCATTCACCAGTTGTACGATCTCACCTTTGTTAGCGCAGGCCATCCATTTAAGATTATCAGCGAAGGCTGACTCTCTGCCAATCAGGTAAGGGAATATACGGACCTGCAAAAATAACAGCAGATAGCAGTCATTTTAATCGCATTGGAATAGCATCCAACACACAAAACAAGCAGATAGCACTGTCAACCCTGTCCATCTATCTGCTAGCGATTAACTTTGCCTTTTGCCGTATGGGTTGACTAATGAATTTATTGTAGTTTATTTTCATTTACCACAATACCAGATTATTTTTTGACACAGCACTTTTACACTGGCCTCAGATTAGGAATGGTTCAAGATTATAAAACGTGTTTTTCTTTTTTTTTTTTATGCCGACATAGTACACTTGTCTTAATGTGTATGTGGCTCACGCACGTCAGCCCAGCCAGTGTTAAGCTACCAAACCACAGATTTGCCCCCACAGTGATCAATTGGCTCCAGCAGCAGGCACGGTTGGCAGGTGTGGGGGCGTGTGTGCGTTTGCATGCGCGTACAGAACATGTTGCCAGATTGGACCAGATGCCAGCCTCTGGGGGTCTGGCTGCCCTTATACCGTTACCTTCCTGCGCCTGCATTCGTCACTGCACACACACCCGTGACACACTGACAGCTTTGTGTATGTGTGGGTTTGCGTCTTTTCCTCAGTCTGTTAGGCCGCGTTTTACTCATCTGAAAACGCTGGTTGCTCTGATGCACTTTTGGAAGCGTTTGGCCATGGCGTTTAACCCAAAGTTGAAAATGTTTCAACTTGAAAAAAACGCTCGGCGCCGGCGTGAAATCGACAGCAAGCATCCTCCATGGAAAAAAATCTTCAGCACCCCGTCGCACTCCTGCCGTTTTTAGAAGCCTGTAAAAATGCGCCGCTCCCATTAGAATCAATTGAAAAATAACACTTGAGTAAGAATAAGATGCTTTGCTGGACGCGGGGCTTTAGCGCATGCCTATGTAGCATGTTTCTACCTGATGTAGAAGAAGAAGGTGCCTATGTAGCATGTTTCCATCTTATTGTAGAAGAAGGTGTCTATGTAGCATGTTTCTACCTGATGTAGAAGGTGTCTATGTAGCATGTTTCCATCTTATTGTAGAAGAAGAAGGTGTCTATGTAGCATGTTTCTACCTGATGTAGAAGAAGAAGGTGTCTATGTAGCATGTTTCCATCTTATTGTAGAAGAAGGTGTCTATGTAGCATGTTTCTACCTGATGTAGAAGAAGGTGTCTATGTAGCATGGTTCCATCTTATTGTAGAAGGTGTCTATGTAGCATGTTTCTACCTGATGTAGAAGAAGAAGGTGTCTATGTAGCATGTTTCCATCTTATTGT
>JAODOY010012169.1:0-16458 GCA_025399855.1 Forbesichthys papilliferus | reverse complement strand
ATGTAGCATGTTTCCATCTTATTGTAGAAGAAGGTGTCTATGTAGCATGTTTCTACCTGATGTAGAAGAAGAAGGTGCCTATGTAGCATGTTTCTACCTGATGTAGAAGAAGAAGGTGTCTATGTAGCATGTTTCTACCTGATGTAGAAGAAGAAGGTGCCTATGTAGCATGTTTCTACCTGATGTAGAAGGTGTCTATGTAGCATGTTTCTACCTGATTTCTACCTGATGTAGAAGAAGGTGCCTATGTAGCATGTTTCTACCTGATGTAGAAGAAGAAGGTGCCTATGTAGCATGTTTCTACCTAATGTAGAAGAAGAAGGTGTCTATGTAGCATGTTTCTACCTGATGTAGAAGAAGGTGCCTATGTAGCATGTTTCCATCTCATTGTAGAAGAAGGTGCCTATGTAGCATGTTTCTACCTGATGTAGAAGAAGGTGTCTATGTAGCATGTTTCTACCTGATGTAGGATGACTGAAGTAGGCCTTGCATGTTGCACAGCACTAATCGTAAGATGGTATTGTGAGCATGTATCATATAGTGAAACTTAGGATACCAGACGCTGTCCTTATGAACCTTGATAAATAGTGGAAAAAGATGAACAGCTGAACAGTTCTAGGCTGTCATTAGCGCTCTATGTACTATATTGTCAGTCTATTGTCAGCTATAATGGGTTTCACTATGGATAATTACAGTTGTCAGATTGGCACTTTTTAGCAGCTAGCCGTAGCGATCATCAGCATTATCACATGTTGTACTAGGCACTCCTAGATGCTTTGTACCATCGGAGGAAATTAAAAGCCCTCATCATCTAGACTATAATCATTCCCCATTCATACAGACCCCAGCATTCTGAATGACAGAACAACACAGCATAACAGTATGCAGGGTACCCCTGGAGGTGTGTGTGTGCTTGTCATACCACGTTGCTCTTCACCGGCATTATATACTGTACAAAAGAGTTTTATACTTGAGGTAAATACAATTGAGACATCAGCTACTTTCTGCTTATACTTGTGTTATGTTCGTTATGCTTCAACATGCATTTCTCAACACACTCCCACTGCCTAACCCCTGTATAAAATACTTACGGAATGTGCTTCCAAGAATGGAACAACATTAGCACAGTATGTATGGGGTGATGCATCTTCTTAACCTGACATGCCAGATGGATAGTTAGACACAAGTCAAGTCCATCTGGGTAGCCATCCACCGAAACAGTTTGAAAATGGCAGGCATTTTCAAAAAATACTTGGCAGTTGATGGGATGAATCACCTGCGTCTGTTGAGTGTCTGTTGCTTTCAAGTTGCTTTCGCTGTCGGCAAACCAAAACCACACCCGCAGCTATCTATCAGTATGACGCTGATAGGTCAGATGAGTTGTTTCTTGGATTCAGCTACAGGGATATCTTGGTGTCCCCGACTGATTCTCGCAGCAGAGTTACACTGAAGCGATCAGGGTAGTCTCACAAGGCTAGCGCATTCTATCACCCACACTCACACAATTAATCACTAATACATAATGGTATTAATACTGTATCTTGTATGTAAATATCTACTATGATCTTTGTTTTAAAATACTTAATATCATTTTTTTTAAAATGCAATAGGTTTAAAATATTATCTCAGTTCAGCAGCATGAACTAAATCAGAAGCCGTCCAAAGCATTCATGTACAGCCCGAGGCAAAGTCCAGGTCAGATTGCTGTGATGTGACGTTACCCAACATTAGGAAAACCATATGCATGGAAAGAACAGGTGAGACAGCAGATGAATATGTATATGGAAATAGATAGCAAGCCAGGTTGGCAAAGCTGTGTGTGTGTGTGTGTGTGTGTGTGTGTGTGTGCACGTGTCAGAAGAAATTGGTTATTTCTGAATATGAAGGAGGCCAGTAGGTGCAGCAGTAATATAGGTGGTTACGATGATAAGCCTATAATGCACCGTCACACTTTCTCGGGTGGCGTCTCTAGTGCAGCGGCTGGCAACCCAAACACACACACACACACACACACACACACACACACACACACACACACACACACAGACTCAGAGAACCAGATGTGTCCTCTCTGCTTCAATATGCCCTTCTGGAGGAGTAGCGGTCTTCTTCTTCTGTGTTGTGTTTTACTATGTTGCGTGGTGTTTTCTGAGCATAGCATGTTTCATTGCAACATGCTACAAGCTACAAGTACCATCTAGGATACCATCATACCTACAAGCATCAGATAATATCTAGGATACCATCATACCTACAAGCATCAGGTAATATCTAGGATACCATCATACCTACAAGCATCAGGTAATATCTACAGTAGGATACCTACAAGCATCAGGTAAAATCTACAGTAGGATACCTACAAGCATCAGGTAATATCTAGGTTATATGCTACAAGGGATTTGTTCAACGTATTAAAGGTAAAGTCAGCTATTGCAAGCTAAATGTAAGCTAATTCCCTTTTTTTCAAATTCAAAAAATAAACATAAACAAAGTGGCAACCACCGCTCATATCAACAGACATAGTACGATGCTTTGATTCACAATGCATTTCTATGTGTGAGGCGGCTCTCGAGGAGCACCGCGGAGCTGTATTGTTTTGATTTGAGCTCGAAGTTAGAAAGAATGACTTACCCTGCCTTCGTGTAGCATCCAAGCTAGTATCCAGGCTACAAGTATCCCATTGTCATGCTTATGTTGCAAACACCCTAGGCAGAGCAAGCATTAGCCTGAATGGAAGATGTATTGCATTGACAATAGCAGAAATGAACATGGCTGGCTATCTGTGGACCTGCACGTCATTAGGCAACCAGAGGAATCAAATGTGAAACGCTCTGCTATATATATATACATTTTATTTGTTTATGTTTTAAATACGTTCAATGTAGCATAACTCATTTAATAAACATTTGTTTATTTGCCTACTTTGATGACCATCATAAGACTAACCAGCATTTGCCAGTCCACTATAGTCCAATATTCAATGTCCCACCCTCCTTGGTTGTTGCTATAGGCATGCCCTTTAAAGTAAGCTATTTGCACCTGACATGTAGATTAATGGTGTTTGATAACAGTTAGATATATTCCAAAGGAAATAATAGCACATTTCTCAAATAATAGTTATAATATCAGAGAGAAGCAGACAGAACTACAAAATGCTTTTGAGAGCTACATTATCTTATAATTCCACCAGTCAATGCACGATATTGACAATTCACGATCTTGACAAACATGTAGGCTAGACTACAGGAACAGCAATATCCTTACATAACAGGGTAAGTCAGCCTACATTGTTTTATTTTAAGATAATGTTTAGTTATGACTTACTAGAGTTTTCATTATCTTGGCTTGCTTTAGACGTTTGTTTAGCGCACCAGGATTTGTCTCACATCGATCTGGATCTCGCAATAACACAAAACTTTACTGTACCATACAGTAAAGTTAGTTTTCCTCTTGGATCATCAGATACCATCACATTATGTCCTGTTCTTGTGTTTATGTTGCTATTTCCTCTTGCTTTTTTGGCTTTAGAAAAGCGAAAAAAATACTACACCCCCTCTTAGGCTTTTAGGATGTAAAATCATGTGTAGTCTAAAACATTCACCATTTTGGCATTTACCCTAAAAGCTTGACAATTCCCCTATGCATAACATAGTTCTTAGAAGAGGAATATTTCAGAGTGGTTTGCTTCTTTTTTTTTTTAAATAGGGAGATATATAATTGCATGTGTTGTTGACCAGTGATCATGTTGGAATGTTGACCAGTGTAGAGCCTAGTCTATGTCATAACCATGTATTGCGATGTCAAGACTGCCAGAAAGTATGTAAATCTTACTGTCAAATGCATGCAATGGTGCTATCTAAAACAATTTTCTGGTGGTGACCATGTAATGTTTTTCTCTTTTGTGGGGGGGAGCGGGGTTCAAGTCCGGGTTTGGACAGATTTCACTATGGCATCATATTTGGTTTTAATACCTAAAAGCATAGTTGTACAGGCTTAAAGTTGGTACATTTTACCTCAAACTTTTATCCCCCCCACCTAAAAAACATCTCCTGCACCACTGAGCATGTCGGTGTAGTACAGTGTGTGACACATTCACCTCTCGATACTGCTCCCAATACAAACCTCAATTTTAAGAGTTAAGAAGAGGACGTTACACGTTACGTGCTTTGATGTTCTTACTGTATGTTTAGGCCATACAAGCAGCTACACAATTGGTTCAATTAAAAATAAAAACGTGGTACAGTGATACTGTAGCTTCTGATATTAGAAAACTGTACAATTATTGGAATATATTTAATATTCAGGCATTTATGGTCTAAAATAAACATGTTTTCTAATCTCAATCTCTTATTTTTTCCTTTTTATCATTATTTTCTTCCCTATACCTGCCAGGCTTATTCTTAATATGACATCCAGTATACTGTGCTGTACGTTAGAGTGAGAAGGTCTGAAAGGAAACGATCGTATAAAGTCCAGAGATGGAGAGAGTGACAGAGACGGAATACTTCTATTATCAGCAAGACTCCTTCTAAATGGAACTATCAAGCAGTCCTGTCCCCTCCCTGCGCAAAGCTGTAAAACCTTTAAGCTAGGCGGGGGATCCTAGCAGTTTCAGTAATGGTTATATGGTGCATAAAAACACACAGAAGCATATGAAAGCACTGTAAAGGCTGATTTATGCTTCTGCTTCAATCCTACACCATATAGCTTACGCTATCGTGGGCATGTTATACTTCTACGCTGGTCTGTCGGCGGTGCGGACCTGTGTGAGTTGACTGTGCATGCAAAACCCAACCCCACACTGCTATGTCTTGTTTAGGCTCACAAAATAGAACACGTAATATAATGTAAACATTTACAGCCAATCTCTTAGTTACACCAACATTGATTTTAGTAAAACATCTGTGCTGATATAAAATAGCATTTATAAAAGACCGCTTTACGCTGCCCAAACAACAAGGCAATCCCATAGCGAAATGTCTGTCATGTGAAAAGTTGTAATCTTGGTTAATAATGCTCAAGCAAGGCATATATAAATCTAATAATTATTAATTATTAAATTATTATTATAATTATTAATACAGTATTGCCTAGCACAGAGGTCTTCAACAGTGGATCTGGGGATCCTCATAGGCAGGCCCGCCGACATGGGGGGTGCACCAGGTAAGTTATCCCTTGGGCCCTGGGTCAATAAAGGCCCAATAGAGCCCTATAACTTTTAAATGATCTCTTGGAATAGTTTGTAAAAAAAAAGAAAAAATTGTCAAACATTATATATTATTTGTGAGTCACTTACTGTAAAAGCTTGTTATTTTTTCCTTTCTATCTGTATTTCACTTAAAAACTATTTTACTTTGCCTATACTGTACCTCCCTATAATGTAAGACATGGTTTGGTCTGTCAACACTACGGTGAAGTTAAGACTTGATGCAGTACCCAATCTGGAGTTTCCCAGTCCCAGTCCACAGGCCTAAGCAAAATACACAGCGGGCCTGCTCAGAGGTACTGCAGGGCATCCGCCACATTATTTTATTTAAAATATACATGAACATAAATAGTAATACAACCTGTAAATGTAGGAATCTGTCGAGAATGAGTGCTTTTCATTGTATACAGAAAGCTACACCATTACAAATAACTGTTATACATGGCACCCTACACATTCATGTTGGCTTGGAAATGATAAGTAATAGGGGGTCCCTCTGCCGCGTTTCTGCCAAGGGGTCCTTGGCCTGAAAAAGACCTCTGACCTAGCAAGATGTTTGCAGTGATATTTGAGTAGCCTACACGTGTACACACATAAAGAGCTGTGTATGGCACTGAATGTACTGTATGTGTGTCTCTATAAAATATGCCCCTGTCCATACTGATCTGACCTGTGAGTGTTTCATGTGGAGGGAAATTGCTCGAGAACAGCCCTTTTCCCACCCATCTCTCCTCCTATTCTATTTCACTGCCTTTCAGAGGAACCCTACAATTATGTTGCAGGACATCACTTTAATGCGTTTCACTGCACTTTAAAAGACCCCACGCTGAGCCAAGATACCTTCTGCTTGTGAGAGACCTCCATGATCACCCAGCCAAGAACTCGCTCTGAGATGTCGTCAAACCAGAATAAGTAAAACATTGATGGACAACATAGATTCAAGCTTTAAAAGGGGACATTTTGTGAAGAATTCACTTTTGCAGTCCTTTCAGTGCTACATGTGGGTTATCTAAGGTACCTACAAACAAACAAACACTGAAATATTGACAACTCAGTCAGTTTCTTTTTGGTGACCAGTGTATGAAAGCATATTTTTTCAGCAAGCTATTCAGTTTGCTCTTCCTATGACGTCAATATCCCCCTCATCAGTATTATACTGAACCCTCATCTAAATATCTAAACCCATTGCTTGAGAACATCCTTTGCAAATGTGCGCCATTGTTCCTCTTGCAAGCAGCGGCTAGCATTAGACTATGAATCAAGCTAATAAGCTCGTAAACTGCTCTTTTGTAGCACGTGCTATCGACCCCCACGGTCTGCTTGTCCCTGGCCTGCCCGTTCCATTAAACAGTTCAACTGTCTCCTTGCCTCCTCATCTGCTTCTTCTCATGTCCGAACTTGGGTTCATTTGCCGCGTTATGTTACAGTTTCTGGCAATATTGTTTGATAGCCTACATCAACGGCTGCCAATGTGTTGTGCTGCCTTCACATGGAACACGACAGACAATCTTGTTAGTGGACGAGAGCAGGACGGCAAAAATAGTTGTGGCCGGCAGAAATATGCCGACGCCGGCAAGTTGTTAAATGGACTGCATTTATATTGCGCTTTTATCCAAAACGCTTTACATTATTTTGCCTCACATTCACCCATTCACACACTGATGGTGATTGCTGCCATGCAAGGTGCGACCAACCACTGGGAGCAGTTAGGGGGTAGGGGGTTAGGCATCTTGATCAAGGATGCTAACAGGCAGGTCAATATCGGGGTGCGAACCCACAACTGGGAGCCCAACACACAGACCACTGGACTATCCTGTTGAAAGTTTAAATACTGTAACTTTTTGCCATCCTCAGTAACGGCATTTACAACCTGATGTTCGTAGCTCCCTCACGAGGAGGTAATACTTTTGGTGTAACACTAGAATACTAGCTATAATACAAAAATAATTACATAAAACATTTGCTTCTAAATAATTGTAATGAATATGTTTTTATTAAAATATTTGTAAGCAATGTGACATCACCATAGCAACTGCCATTCCGTTGGGCTTTTATGCCGTGCCGTCCAGAAAGTGTTTGCCATCTGCTGTGAGCCATATGAATGCAGCATTAGAGTTACTGTATGTGCTGGCTGTGGACAGCTGTGGTTTCTAGAAGATACATTCGCTTATAGGTGAATTAACCTTCATTCGTGAAATGACACCATGCTTGTGGATACGAAGCGACCATTTCTCTCCTAGGGTTTACACTTAACAGTTGCAACAATATGTGTTCTTAAAATACAACAGCTTTAATGAGGTTGAACTAAGATTGTAAATAGTAAAAAGTTGTGGGAATATTCTGAATTGACATTATTATTATTTATTATTATTAAGACTGCTGTAGCTTGGCTGACCAAGCTTGACCGCGTGCGTGCGTGCATTCGTGCGTGCGTGCGTGTGTGTGTGTGTGCGTGCGTGCGTGCGTGAAGTAACCTACCTTCCTGTCAGGCCAGTTGTACTTAGCAAAGACTGCATCGTAGGTGTCCACAGCCCCATCTGTCACCAACATAATGGCCTGACTGCACACACTACCCCTGCCAGTCTGGTTGAACTAGAGAGAGAGAGAGAGATACTGTGTGTGTATTTATGTATGTACTGTAGATATCTAGACAGATAACACGGGGGGGGGTCACTGTTGTATATAGCAGCATACTAATTGGATTTTTTTTGCCCATCTCCCCAATGAACAAACACACATACATATACTGTATAATGACTATGACTATGATTACTACAGTAATCATAGTCATATCATGACTATCATGACTATCAATCATATCAGTAATTGCAAGGTGAGTGGCGTTTGTGTTTCACTGCTTATTTGTAAGCAGTATCCATATATTATCCATATTAACAACAATATTGTTAATTTTCAAGTGTTTACAGTATGTGTACAGTATGTGTCCGTGTTGTGTATTGATGTTTGTGTGTGGGTCTTCACATGGGTGTGTTCACGTACATCGCTGAGGAGGTTGAAGGCCTCGGTCAGCGCTAGGTCCAACATACCGATCCCTTTAGCAAACAGCGTGTCAAGGTGCTCTCGAAAATGCTGCAAAAAATGTTGTGGGACAAGACTATTTATCACTTGTGCACTCACAGAAAAAAGATGGTCAAAGCACAGCGTGCATGCAGTTTCAAGAGAACTGGAGGTCAAAGGATATATATTGTTTTCATTATACACAGGGATCACACATGATTCTTCTAATGTGATTTTTTATAGTAAGGCCCCAGTCGCATCAGAACATTCAGATGGAACAAGCTGGCTCTTCAGTTTCCCATAAGGCCAGCATTTACTACAAACTAACATTATTGTAGATTGAATAGTTACAGTTTACATACAAACTAGGGGTGCACGATATTGATAAAATGTGATATTGCGATATTGATCATAAAATTACAAATTTGATATTAATTTTGATATTTAAAAAATAAAATAATTAAAAACACAAAGGTCATGGGAAACTGCATCAGAATATATTCATAACATATCAAAACAACTTATTTTCAAAAGTAATTCTAAGCTACTAAAGAGACATTCTTTTTGGCCACTAATGTTTCCTCTGATCTCTATTATCTCCCTCATCCACACATCTTACTTTTCTGTCTAAATCACACACAACTAAGCCAAACAGCCAATGGACATCTCTCCACAAAATAAACTGAATATTGCACTTCCTGCAACATTTACAATATGATATTGCAATAACCATACTGAGTCGATATATTGTGCACCCCTAATACAAACAAGAAGTTAGTTTTTTTCTCAACCCAATTTAATGGGGGCGTTTATATACTGCTTTTATCCAAAGTGCTTCACAGTATTTTGCCTGACATTCACCCAGTCACACACCGATGGTGATTGCTGCCAGGCAGGGTGCGACCAACCACTGTAAGCAGAGGGGGGTTAGGGATTTTGCTCAAGGACACTTGCAGGTAGGTCAACACCGGGGTTTGAAGCCTCGACCTACCAGCGGGTAGCCCAACACCCAGACCACTAGACCATCCTGTCCCCCCCAATTTCTAGTAATTCACCAGGGCTGCGTCCCAATTCCCTTAACTGGTAGTTCCTAATTCCTAGCTCCTAAATCTCGTTCACTAGCTACTTGAGTAAGAGGTCGTAAAGGAGACACATGCACGAGCATGGCAGGACTAACAAGCAGCATGGAACGACTGGTGCGCTGCATCAGACTGTTGATCTCAGCCAATCACAACCTTCACTTCAACTTCAGACTAGCCTTAGCCAATAATCTTACGCAGTATATTATCCATTAACAGGACTATGCAAAGAAAAATATTCTAAATTAGTTTGTAATTATTTCCATGATGACTGTAGCTGTAGCCTACTGATCACATCTATACCGAATTGGCTTTGCCATTAAAATTAGACTGTTCTGTTCACAGTATTTGTTATTTATTTTTACTGCAGCCTGCACACATGCAGTCGTCTCACAAGTTATATTTTATTTTTCATTATCTAGACTGAAACCATAACGCATAGTGATGTTTAAACTCAACTTTAAAGCTATAAAATAAATTTAATGTTGTCTGTTTACTTATACTCTATCATGCAGCATAGGCATCAATTGGGGATCATCTTTTTCACCATAGAATTGATGATTTATGCTTTACAAATATGATTGGCCTATGTATGTAGCTAATTGCATATGCGTAGGAAACGCGGCCGGCAGGGAATAAAAGAAAATAACTAAAAATATTTTTATATATAAGTTATGGACTCATTAGGCGCTAAATGGAAAAACATGCTACCCTCGGATCAAGACTGCCTTCCTTTTCGTCGGAATGAACAAGCAATTTTCCCAGCATTAAACTTTGCATTGGATGAGGTAGTGTAACTTTTAGTCTCATTGTAAATGGCTTGTGTATACGTCTCCTGTTGTTCCATCTGGAGGTGGACTCTTAGCCTTAACTTGAAAATGTATTATTTATTTATATTTAGAGTATTTCAGTTATAAAATATATTGAATCCTTTTATAACTGGGATATTTGTCTATATTGTTTAGTGGGGGAACGAAAAAAGAAACATTTCCATGTGAAACATCATATTTGGACATTTGTGTGTGCGTCCATGTGTGTGTGTGTGTGTGTGTGTGTGTGTGTGTGTGGTAGTATAATTTGTGTCATTTGTGTCACGGGTTGTGCTCAATCTATGTTAATTTCTCCATCCATTCTCTTTATTAGAACCTGTTAATCTGCATTAATCAGTTGTCAGAGAGCACAGAGGTGATGGATTTCACCTTCTTGTAACTGATTACACCCTAGTCTTCTCAAAAAACTGCTGTCAACACCAATCAGACAAATAACCGCCTCTGACCATCCTGATTTGTATTTGCATGCGAGTGTGCACACCCACTCATGTCCATACATGCTAGATTGACATTACATGGATAAACAACCTTACATGGATGAAAAACAACACTAGATTTTTTTTTAAGCAGCTCAATGTAGGGTTTAAAAAGTATGCAGTTTTCTTCCCACCTCTTCAGGCTATGTGTAGCTCTTCCCGGTCTTGGTTAAACACTTATTTTCAGACTGCACTGCAATCAAAACTGTCTGACTTGCTTGAAAATTAAACACAGAATACTAAAATGAATGCATATGTAGGAAAATTAAAGCACAATATAGTGTGTGCATGCACGCACACACACACACACACACTGTACATAACATAGTTTACATATGTAAATCTACAAATGCAGATGGGTGACTGGGAGAATGGCATGTATTTGCTACGATCAGGGGTTCCCTGAAAACTAAAATTGGCAAAAACTATCAGAAGGCCAGAGCTAGGAGATTTAATTATTAACTGGATCCTGGAAATAGAGCCTATTGGTACTGTAGCAGCAAAACATACTGCATAGAGCCAGAGAGGACCAGGCAGATAACATTGTCAAGAAAGTCTTCAAAATGGGATATGAAGCATTCATAACAAAGTAATAGAAGGATTAAAACAAGGCCCGTCATAATAATGTGTGATTCACACACAAAATCTAAAGGAAACAATAGTAAGAGGTCTCAAAGTAGTATGAGTAAACTCACATCTTTGTTGGTGACATCTGCCTGCACCAGGGTCCCGTTGAGGCAGGGCTCCACATAGTGCAGTGACTCATTGTACTGAAAACACAAAGACAAGCTGCTGGTCATCTTTATACCAGGCCTATTTGTGTCAATGTGAATTGGTAAAAGTATACAGTAGCAAATGTTCATGTTGAGGCTTTATTCAAATGTTAAAATAAATAGAGGTGCATACACACACACGCACACACTATGTGTAATTTTACATACAACACAAAATAAAACCGAATGCCTGCCACTCTCTGATAATGCTCACAATCCAAAGCATGACCACACATTAGAATTCAAAAGCCATAACCATAAACACAAACTAATGTATGTGTGCTCTTCCAAGTCAGGAAATTGTGTAACTGAATTGTGCATGTATTGTGTAGAGAATACTGAATGTGAAATGTGTAGCGGGGAAGAGACAATATTCTTCTGCCTGCTTGTCTTATCCCCCTCCTTGTCCCCATTTATCATAATAACATGATTATGGTATAAAAGAATAATGGAGACAATGCTGCATGAAGACAGAGTTGAGTCTAGCGAGAAAGAGGTTTTGCTGCGAATTGGCATCAGAGACACACACACACACACACGCACACGCATGCATACTCCATATGCATTTATGCAAAGATGTCCCTGCGTGAATTACACACACGCAGACACAAATACACCAGCACGAGGTGCGATAATGGTTTGGTTGCCTGAGGAGGGTCCTGATCACAACGGCCTTTTTTGCAATGCAAATCTTCCTCCAGCTGACTGATAATTGGCTGCAAGCGTGAGAGTGAAGAGAGAGAGAGAGATGAAAGAGGATGGATGATAATGTGCGTGTGTGTGTGTGTGTTTAAGTGCGTAAAGCGTTATGCGGGTTGTGTACGGATAATGAAGTCTTAACAACATACTTGCGGCACCCGTACTAGTAAGGCATGTCACATGGTACAGTATGTATTGTAAAGTGCAGATTTGACCTCAGACCTTTATAGTGAACTAACATTTAAACCCCATGATTTTAGGGAGCCGTTATAGTGAGTGATGTATTCTGCACAATCTCAATCCACTTCCAGCTAATGTTCAGCCAGCCCTCTCCCGGTTTCTACCCCAAAACAAACAAAGAGATATTGGCTTTGCTTTACACCCCTATTGGAAACAGAGCTTGAAGCTACAGCAAAAAAGGGAGTGTTCATTTTATGTGTAATGTTTCGTTTCATCTTTACATTTGAGCTACACGTTTGTTTTCAAGAAACAAATGGACGAGAACGCATTTATAGAAGCTTTGTGAGTGAGTCTCTGGACTTATATTGAGACAAAGAACAAATTACATTTTACAACACTTCCATATCACTTAAACTGTGTGTGTGTGTGTGTGCTGAAAAATACACACAGCCAAACCAAACCAGACACACACACACACACACACAAACCATCTCAGACAAGCACGGTGGACTCACAGCGATGATGTTGAAGAAGTCGTCATCTCCCAGCGTGTCCAGTATGGAGGACACTGTCTGCCTGGCGATGGTCAGCCTCAGGCCCTTCATGCTGCCGCTCGAGTCAACCAGAATCACCACGTCCTTGGGAGAGGTGGCGGCCTGGATGTACCACTTCCTGTTACGACAGTCGAACGCTATGACGCCGTGCTCATCCGGCTTCCATTTGATCCCTACATCGGAGAGAGTGGGCTGGTTACACTGTTTGCATAGACACACACACACATACACAGACTGTACAAACATACTGTATATTAGTCTTACATACATTTCAACAGAGCCCCGTTTGCAATACACAGTGATTCTAGAGGTAAAGCATCAACTGCCTTTAAGTTAACTCAGAAAAGGTTATCCAATACATTTCTGACATAAAAACACATGAGGCGATTTTCCTTTCAGAAGGTAGTTTGCCCTCTTTCTCTCTCTCTCTCTCTCTCTCTCTCTCTCTCTCTCTCTGTGCCTATTAAAGAAGCAATTTTCCTAACCATGGTAAGATGACATGATAACATTTTGATAAAATGTTTTAGTTATAGTTGATAGAGCTTTATTATAGCCATTCATTTCTGGGAGTTTGTTCCCCACACAAAAAAAAAGTCTAGAAAACCCATTAACAGCCAAAGAGCTGTTAATATTGAAAGGTAAAGTCAGAGGCACACAGAACATTGATGGCTTATAAGAGTATGAGCGTAATGTACTGTTCATTATCTTCTCTGTCTTTGTTTCACGGTCTACCTTCCCCATTGAACCCGATTGAACCTCAATCTCTCGCCCATGTCCTGTTTCTCTCTCCCTGGCCATTATAGCCTCCAGTCTCCAGCTGTCAGTCATTGTGACTGAACACTCCCACCCACCCCTCAGCCTGCCTGGGGGAGACAGCTCCCGCCAAGTTAATTATAAACATGCACACGCAGATACACACACAATGCACACACAACCCACTAGCCAAGAAACACACAAATACACACACACACACACAAGCAAGCAATCTGTGAAAAGCAGTTGGTCCAGCTGGTCAGATAGAGTGACAGAACGTTCTTACCTGGATACTGTCTGAAGAAGCCTTTGGCACTGCCAAAATATTGCCATATGAGTGATGGGTCCTTCTCAAAGTTATCCACAAACACTTTATTCAAGGCCTCTGACCAGTAAACACCATTGACTATTGCTGAGTCTGAAAATAAAGATTGAAAGGAAGAAATCCAAGGAGAGAGTCAAACAGATACTCTACATTTACAGTACATTACTGTAGTTGTTACTGTATTCCCAACATGTTAATATAAGGACTGCTTGATTATTGAAAAAAGTAATAATAACAATTATTTTGGTCCATATTAAAATAATTTGATTATTCCATTATTTGACATTATTACTAATTGACTTTGGAAATATGTTGCTGTTACTGCACTTAAATTGCCCTTAACTTAATACCTTTCCCATTGATATTTGACACCAATTTAATTCAGAACACAAAATAAGAATTTACTTACGTATTGTGCAAAAAATATTTTTTCTCTCGATTAAATTGTATTTGTAATTGTTAGGAGCTGGAATTTAAATTTTGACAATTCGATTAATTGCACAGCCTAAGATAACAGTCAACTACAGTATACTGTCAAAACAGCAACAGATAAGTATCAACAGTGACACCTATTCATTACACATAATATTAAGTGGAAATTCAAGCATCAGTAGAACGATAACCCTAACGCTTGAAATGCTTGGCCCATCTATGACGTTTTGTAAAAAGTAAACAGGCTTATATGTTGTCAGGTGACCATCTCTCATGTAGTTTTCATGCATCATAAACATTGACAAACGCTGTGAAGAGTGTATCCACTCAATATAAACTATTTTATCTGACACAAACAGTCCTTACTTGGGAGATATTGGTTTATCGTCCAAAAACCATTGGTGTGCAGTGTGAGGGGGCTCTGTGTGTGCAGCTTCACACCTGAGCATGTGAAAGGTTTTTTGCTTGATTCCATTATCGGAGGAGAGTGCATTTATTGGCCGCCAGAGAGAGAAAAGGTGTGTCCCCATTCCACTCACACACTTATGGAGCGTGAAAATGTGCTGGCATGTGAATATATGTGGGCCCAAATCATATCCTATGGTTCTCTTTCATTTACAGGCTGAGGGAATAATGGAAATGGCTAGCACTGGGGAGACAGGCAAGAGTAAGATAAATGAGAGAGGTGGACACAGATAGACCTGTAAAGGGAGAGTAGAGATGTCTGACATCGTCAGCTAAGCCAAATAACTGATTGAACAGCAAAACAAAAAATACATTAATAAATAAAAACCTTAATGGTAAACAGCCATCCACCTCTGAGATGCAGAGTGCAGAGGAGGCTGGATGCAAGCCGAGCTCCATTAACACGACAATCCAGTCACTTCTGGTGTGGTTGGAGCATCTATTATGATCTGATCCCATCGCAGTGAGTGGGAGTGGATGAATTCCTTTCCATCTCTAAACTGCCATTTAAATTCATCTCTGCTAATGCACTCCTTAATTTCATCTGATCAAAGGAGCTCCCGTGGTTCTGGTAGTGTGTGTGTGTGTGTGTGTGTGTGTGTGTGTGCGCGTGTGCGTGTGCGTGTGCGTGTGTATGCATGCTTGTGTGTCCATGTTTGTGTGTGCACACTCAGATTATGAAATAGAATTATAGAGATTAAACGCTGTGCCAATTTGAGAGAATTTAGTTGATTTATTATCTTATTTATTATCTTATTGACAATGATTAAGGAAGACATTCTCCTCTCAAGAGGAGCAGGAAATACAGATCAAGTACAGATCATGGTTGATGTGTGAGTGGCTTTTAACATTACCATCTGTTCAAAGTATAGTGTATGTATAGTACAGTATGTGTGTGTGTGTGTGTGTGCGCGCGTATACATTATTTTGTTATATAATAATAATAATAATAATAATAATAATAATACATTTTATTGATATAGCACCTTTCATACACAATGTGGAAATCAATGTGCTTTACAGTTAAAAACATCTGAACAAAGGATGAAGGGAACAAACTAAATTAAACCAGAAGAAATAAGAAACAACGAAAAACTAGGTAAAAACCATAGAATTAATAAAAAACATTATTGTCTGGGTTTCCACCCAATTTCTTTAGAGGGCCTTGTCCCCTTGGGTGTTTCACCGAACCTCTTTAAAGGGCCTTATCCCTTTGGGTATTTCACCCCCTCTTTAAAGGGCCTTATCCCTTTGGGTATGCCACCCCCTCTTTAAAGGGCATTTTGGGCCTTGGGCCTTTTTTTAAAGGCAACATTTTGGGTGTTTCACCCAACCTCTTTAAAGGGCCTTATCTCTTTGGGTATTTCACCCCCTCTTTAAAGGGCTTTATCCCTTTGGGTATTTAACCCCCTCTTTAAAGGGCCTTATCCCTTTGGGTATGCCACCCCCTCTTTAAAGGGCCTTATCCCTTTGGGTGTTTCACCCAACCTCTTTAAAGGGTCTTATCCCTTTGGGTATTTCACCCCTGTGACTTTCTTTGGAGGGCCTTATCCCTCACGAGTCTTTCACCCCTGTCACAAATACACTTCATTATCATATAATACATATAAGGATAAAACATAGGATAAACAGTGTGGTTAAGTAAAATAAGGATAAAAACATAAGAGG
>JAODOY010012159.1:0-28220 GCA_025399855.1 Forbesichthys papilliferus | reverse complement strand
GGTGTGGTTTGTATACGTACAAAATCATAGAATGAAAATGAAGAACAGATAATTAAAGCATAACAAATAAAGTAACAATACTATAGCTAATTACTGTTATTCTAATAGAAATTTAACTAAATAAATTAATGTATATTCACAATATAGATTGTTCTTCATGTAAATTCTTAGTAAAAAATTATGATTTTCTTCACAGTTACAACAAAAAACTCCAATGTAATGTCAGAACCAGAATGAATTTAGAATTCAGATTCATGTCAAATCTGTCTGATTCTCTTCACAGATTCTACAACAGTAAAGTCAAACACAATGTCAGAACAATCAAATTCAACAAACATCACAAATGGTACCAAATACATTGTGAAGAATATGGGGATTAGCAGTATAAACATGTATTACTGATCAAATACATATTTAATGTTATTGACATTTAAAGTACAATAAATAACGTTTAATAACTATTCCGATTTTTTTTACAGCTACAACAGCTGCTTCGACCAATACTGCTACAGCTGCTATTACACCCACTACAAACACAACAGGTACCAAATAAATTGTAAAATAATGTGGATTACCAAAGACACTACTAATTACATACTGTAACAATCTACTGATGATGTCATTTATGTACAACAAACATAATTTATTTGATCAGAATTTAGATTCAGATTAATTTTTTCTGTTTGAGTTCGTTAGGAGCTGTTTGCATTCCTATAACAGCATGTTTTTCTTATGGAATAAGAGTATCACTTACTACAAAATATGCTAAATTAATCATAAAATATTGGGGATTACTAAAACACTAAAAGCTAATTACTGTTATTATAATATATATTTAACTAAATAAAATAATGTGTATTAGGAATATAGATTATTATTGATGTAAATTCTTAGTAAAAAAGTTTTATTTCCTTCTAAGTTACTAAAACAAAATATCCAATGCAACTTAAATTTTACTGACTCACTCACTTCAAACATCTCAAAAGAACCAAATTAATTTAAAAAAACAGAATTAATGGTATTTACACATCTTACTGATCATATACTATATAACTAACTGAGCAAAATAAATGTAGCCTACTGAAATAGTATATATTCAGAATCCAGAATTATATGCATGCATGTAAGATGTATTTGATTTCATATACAGAACATAACAGAAACGTTCAATGCAACATCAGAACCACAATTTACTACAAACATCACAAATGGTACCAACATTTTTATAAATAATGTGTATTATATAAACACATATTATTGATCATATACTGTTTCTGTAAATATAATATAGATAAATAATATATTATTTAGTTATATTATATTATATATTATTCATAAATAATATATAATATAATAATATATGTTGTGGGATGTGAGTACTCATTGATTGTACACATTTACGGTAAAATATGGGATACATAAACTGTCCTAATGCAAGGATCTGTGTCATTGTGCAGCGACGGTGACTCCGAAGAATGACACTGCAGAGTGCAGCAGAATATCACAAGATGTATGTGTTACTGGATTTGTCAATGGGTCCTGGTAAGCTGCTCTGAGTTTTGTAGTTACCCTCTCTCCCTCTTTCATTCATTTGCTTTGGCACTCACTAAATACCCACATTTTGTCGTAAATGTATTTCCATACAGGTAGTTAATATTGTTGCACATTTTTGTACCTTTGAGTTTTGTATTTTACATTTAACCATTTTTTTCTGCTGGTTTGTACAATTATACATTTATTTTTTCTACAATAAAATATAAATATGAGATATTTGGGATACTCATTTTGTTTAGACAATTTGTATTAATTGTTAATATTCCCTTTCTTCTAGCGGTGACGTATGTTATACCGGCCAAACTACTCCAACAACGTCCCCACTAAATATGACATCAGCGTCCACCAACGCTAACGTTACAGTGCAACTGCCCATAACCAGTATGACAACTGGGAACGTAACCGTGAATGTAACCAGAACAACCAGTATGACAACTGGGAACCTGACGATGAATGAAACCATTCCAATGACAACTGGGAACATGACTGGGAATGTAACCATTCCAATGACAACTGGGAACATGACCGTGAATGTAACCAGCACAACCATTCCAATGACAACTGGGAACATAACTGGGAATGTAACCATTCCAATGACAACTGAGAACATAACTGTGAATGTAACCAGCACAACAATTCCAATGACAACTGGGAATATGACCGTGAATATAACCAGACCAACCAGTATGACAACTGGGAACCTGACCATGAATGAAACCATTCCAATGACAACTGGGAACATGACCGTGAATGTAACCAGCACAACCATTCCAATGACAACTGGGAACATGACCGTGAATGTAACCAGCACAACCATTCCAATGACAACTGGGAACATGACCGTGAATGTAACCACCACAACCATTCCAATGACAACCGGGAACATTACTGTGAATGTAACCACCACAACCATTCCAATGACAACTGGGAACGTGACCGTGAATATAACCAGCACAATTGGTGTAATGACAACTGGGAACACTACAGGTTTGTAAACGCCATCTGTGTACTGCAATGTATGTTGGGAGTTAAATTATGATAAATAGAATCCCTAGTTGGAATAAAATGGGAATACACATAGATACAGATTGGCCAAGTATGTAGCTAATAAAGGTTATTAAGACATTAAAGTAAATTACATTGACATGACCTAGAGCAGTGGGGGGCATTTACATAGGGTTTGCAAGATGATTAAGAAAGGATTGTTTCATTTATGTTACATTTAATAAATTGGGCTTTATACCATATAACAGCCCATATGTTGAAAGCGTGCATACCATAATTCTATAATCCATTATTAATTGTCAGGGTTTAATGGCCCTGCCATGCTTCCTGGGGTTTCCCTTCACTCTTCTACTCATCTTGGACTTTGTCTGTGTCTTGTCATTACACACAATTCTGGTGCCCATCTCCCTAATTATCTTAATTAGAGTATATGTAGCCCTCTGTCTCCCCCTGTCCTGGTGAGTGCATGCTGTTTGTTCATTTGTTTAAATTTCATTAAATAGTGTTATCCTAACCCAACCTGCGCTTGGTTCCTCTCACCTCACCCACTCAACTGTGATAGCAATTATGCATGCCCATGTACTGGGAGACTGGGAGTCAGAAGCGTTAAACTTTATCTTTGTTTAGGCGTGTGGGTCAAAAAACATTTAATAACTGCTGATATAATAATCAATTTATATTCCCCACCTTATCATCTACTACAGCAACGAGCGCAGAGAAATCAGCCAACGCATTGCTGGACCAAACTAAAGACGTCGCCAAACTCAACTCAAGTCAAGTGGCCAACCTGGTTTCTGAGTTAGAGGGTCTTCTGGCAGGTCCCACAGTCAGTCTGGGCCTGGCCAACGCCTCCATGCAGATAGTTAGCAACCTGCTGGATGCCCCTGTCCAAACACTGGCCTCTTCTTCTGCCAGGTTAGCTGGCTTCTGAGGATGAAGCATTGTGCATTATAAAGATGTATCCTATTGTCAAAATATAGACCTTTCTTTATTCTGAGAGTGTGGGTGGCTGTAATCAGCGTTAATACTACAATTGGTATAATTCATTTTAAACTAAACTGGCTTGAGGCTGATGAGTGTTGTTAGTACACACAGTAAAACACTACTTTTGTCTTACAGGATCAATGGCATTGTTGATACCGTCGGGTTGAAATTAGTTCTTCAAGGTACAACTCAGACCATCCTGTCGGACTCCCTCGCTCTGGCCGTGAAGCCTGTGAACGGTTTAAATTTTCAGCAGACGTCTTTCTCAATTTCAAGTCCAAGCAGCGTAGTGGTACAGTATGAAACACTTTCTTCAGTTTCTCACAACTTTTATAGGTTAATCATTATGTCAATGAATGCATGGTGGATTACTTGATTAATGAATTTGATTGGGTGGATAGCATGTAACACTGAACTTATTACTGTATGTTGTGCCTATAGCTAGTAATAGTATCTTTGCTATTTCAGATCAGGACTGAAACAGTCAATGTAAAGGCTATATTTTCAGAAAATTAACATAGTCTTTTAGTTAAATTTGCACCAGTTGGCTGGCCTGAGATATCATCATACATTTTTTAAATATCTTAATATTTTTATGCAGTTTTTGAATAAAATATCTTATACTTAACATTTGAATCACACAACAGACTCAGATCCTGCTAGTAAGCATTATCCCCGACTATACTGCGTTGTGTGTGGCAGGTTCGAGATCTTTCCAGAGCCAGGAGGAGTGTGTCCGTCCCTCAGGCCTCCATCAGCCTACCGTCCACTCTCACGTCCAACCTCAACAGCCAGCAGCAGCTGGAGGCGTCCAGAGTACAGTTCAACTTTTTCCAGAAGAGCACAACGTTTCAGGTCAATACATACAGTGCAATGCAGTGTCATCGTCATCGCACTGTTTGCATTTCTGTCCTGGGCAGAGCAACATCACATCTCTTCAACTGTTTTCACTCTGTTCATCCTGTATGTCCATGTCTGTGACCCACCTGGCACCACACATGCTCTTTGTTGTTTGGTTTGTTCCTTAGTTTGGTTAGCATGCAACACGTGCTACTGAATATGAATATACACACACACACACATACACATACAGACAGTCACACCTCATTCATTGTATGTTATTCTGTTAGTTTAGAGTTTTGTGTTTGTTTAGTTTATGGCCCTTGAGCCAGGTCATGACAATGTTTTTGTTGTACGGATTGATTATCAAGTTAAAAGAAGCCATACATTATTGTAAAGCAATATATTACTAAAGGTCATATGAAGTTTGCTTCTTTATTAGTAAGATACAAAATAAATTGTAAACCTTTGTTTTTCTGTTTGGCTCTCTAGGACAGCTCATTGGGAGATCGAACTCTTATTAGTGGGATTCTGGGAGCCACTTTAGCCAACCTGTCAGTTACAGGACTAAAGGAGTATGTTGTCATTACCATGATGAACACTATACCCATTCCAGTGAGTAAAGAATATGATTTTTTAAATGTTATCCTTTTTATTAAATAAGATTCGGTTGAATTATAACACAAACAGAATAACCAAATAATAAAACTACTATAAAGCCTGATATTAAACTGAATTCATGAATTCAGCTCCACCCCCACGTTAAGCACACATTGCCAAGATTGGAACAGTGTTGTGTGGTGCAGCCTGCACCACTTTGTTTGTGTGCCCATGGCTGTGTAACAAACAGCAGGTTCTGGTTTCTGCGTGTGCACAGAATGGACAGCTAGCCGACCATAGTCGCTGCATTTGACATAAAGTGTATTTAATTACCATTGCTGACTCCACCTTCAAAAACAAATAGTTATCTCAACAAATATGTGCACAGAAATGAAACCACCGGCCTAGCAAACATTTTCCATACGGGTTGTTATGTGTCTGGCACAATACATTGAAACATCTTATTTTGTCTATACAGGCTAATGCCAGTATTTCATGTGTTTACTGGGACATTACAATGAACAGTAAGGTTTTTTTTTAAATTTATTACAGTATGGTTTTAATGTTGTGAAATGAACCCACTTGAGCCATTATTATATAAATAATTGATCTTGCCTTAATATCAATAGATGGATTAGGTGGTTGGAACTCAAATGGATGTTTTGTCCAGAACATCACAGAGAGTGGAACTACCTGTAGCTGTAACCATCTAACCAGTTTTGGTATATTGTTAGTAAGTGGAACACAAACTGTAAATTGCTTCCTTATTACAGCCCGCAGGAGGGTACAGGCACAAAATGAAGAGAACGTACCTATTCAGCTTGCACTTGTCAAACTCATCTTTTCAATTATGTTTTCTAGGACCTCTCTCGGCAACCCATTAAAGATCGCACTCAGGGTATAATCCTGACATATATTACATATATTGGCTGTGGAATCTCTGCAATCTTCCTGTCTGTCACTCTATTAACATACTTGGCCTTTGGGTGAGTCTGAGAGAGACACAACATCCATGAGGTTTGAATTTGGTGTCAAACCACAAGTGCATCAACGGTAATGAGTTTACTGAGGTGTATAGAGGTGTTTTTAAGCTTATGTCAACCATTTCAACACAGGAAACTGCGAAAGGATATCCCATCTAGAATCCTGATACAGCTGTGTGTGGCTCTGTTGTTGCTGAACCTGGTGTTCTTGGTGGACGCGTGGCTCGCTCTCTACCCAGGCGCTGTTGGTCTCTGTATTTCAACTGCCTGGTTCCTTCACTATTTCCTGTTGGCCACCTTCACTTGGATGGGGCTGGAGGCAGTGCAGATGTACATAGCCCTTGTCAAGGTTTTCAACACTTATGTTTCCCGCTACATGCTGAAGTTCTCACTGGTTGGCTGGGGTCTCCCGCTAATTGTGGTCATCATCGTTATCGCCATTGACAAGAACAACTACGGCCTTATCAGCTATGGGAAGTTCAGTGATGGCTCCACAGATAATTTGTGAGTGGTTTGTATTACGCCAGGTGTTACATTGACAGAACCTAAAGTAGACCATATCTATAAGAAGACTTAAACCTGTGGAAAGCAAAGTATTATTTAGAATCGATAAAATATTCCCCTATATCAACAATATTCAATGCCGTGGTTCTCAAACCTGGTCTATAGCTGAAACCACAACCAATCGTTAATAGCATAACACGAATACACCATATAACTAAAAACAGAATTGGACATTTGAATAACATCATGCATAATTTGATAAAGGAATACAAATAACATATCAGATATTTCAGAGACATCAGAATAGATCAGATATCGATGAGATACATTGGAACTGCTGCTTCATGTTTTCCCTGTCCCACAGTTGTTGGTTGAAAAACGACATTGCCTTCTACGTGGCAGTGGTGGCTTACTTCTGCGCCATGTTCCTGTTGAACGTCATCATGTTCATCGTGGTGCTAGTGCAGCTGTGTCGCATTAAGAGGCAGAACAGCCACACCTTGCAGAAGCGTACCATACTGCAGGATGTGCGCAGCGTGGCAGGACTCACAGTGCTCCTGGGCCTCAGCTGGGGCTTTGCCTTCTTCGCCTGGGGTCCTGTAAACCTGGCCTTCATGTACCTCTTCGCCATATTGAACGCCCTGCAAGGTACGTCCGTGCTGCTCGCTATTTATGAGATAGCTGTAATGAAGGTAAACAACAGCAAGCTAATACGCTAGGTAAGCAATGATATTATGACTTGTAGCCAGTAGGGGGGGGAAGTCACGTATTTACATTTTAGCAAATCTTTTCGCTGGCTCACTGCTAGGTTCGTAAATACAACACTGGCACATGGCTGAAGGGGTAGATCAGACATGGGATGACATATATTGACTTTAGGGAGAGGAGTAGAGAGGAACGCCAATCAATCAGTACCCATGTGTGGGAGGAGCATGTGCTCGTTCTTGCGATTCAAAACAATAGTTTTCATCTATAACCATGTTACATTTCACTAACAGCTGCAGTAATGGCAAGTAGAAAAGATATAATGTACAGTACAGGTGGTTATAGTACAGACATTCGGTACACCTACATGTTGTTTTTTGTGTTCGTAGGGTTCTTTATATTTGTGTTCTACTGTGCGATGAAGGATAATGTGAGGAGACAGTGGAGGACTTACCTCTGCTGTGGCAAAATGAGACTGCCAGAAAACTCAGGTTTGTGAAAATGAACTGCGAACATCCATGCATTGTTTCAGAGCAGAAGGCATAGAATAGGCGTAACATCTGTCTAAACATTTCATTTCCCAGAATGGAGTCGAACTGCCACACAAAAGACTGCTAAGAAGTCTGAATCCAGATTGACATCTCTTCATTCTTCAAAATCCTCCGGCTCCAATAACTCCGGTTT
This sequence comes from Forbesichthys papilliferus, assembly GCA_025399855.1. Classification (NCBI taxonomy): domain Eukaryota; kingdom Metazoa; phylum Chordata; class Actinopteri; order Percopsiformes; family Amblyopsidae; genus Forbesichthys; species Forbesichthys papilliferus. Next base: position 20,361 of record JAODOY010012159.1, on the reverse strand, counting down.
TTTAGACTCCTCTGAGCAGCTCAACGGCATTAGTGAGTAAAAGCTGCCACTGAATACTGTCAGGGTACGGTCACACATACGCAAATGAAAGACCGTTGCCTTCCAATGCGAAGATCATGTCTTGTCGTGCAAAATTTATGTGGGCAGTGCAGGAGGTGGCTCACAAAACTAAGTTTCCTGGTTTGTAGAAGTGCTTGTTGGTCACACATTAACATGAGCTGTTTTAACTAGAGCTGTTGTTTTGCAACACGGAAATGTCTAGAGGTTTGTAGTTATGAGAAATTGTACAAAATGTCTGGATAGACATAGTTCTGTGGTTAGACACACCAAGTTTCTTCCATTCCATCCTGCCTCGTTAAAACTACAGCCAATTGCAGCCCTGTGGGGTCAATGACACACACGGCCTTGCTGTTGGTTGCGGCTGCGATTTGAGCAGTCAAAGTTCACCTGTGTTGAACTATGCATGAAGTGATGATGTGAAATTGTTTTATTTGCCCCTTCGCTCGCATAGAACAGAAGTGAATGAGAGGTGAATATTGGCTGCTATCAAATTTGCAAGTGGCCGTAGCTTTAGATAAGTTAATAAGTTTACGGCTACAGAAAAAATATATTCTGAAATTGTCTCTTTTAAAAGGCCCATAGTGTGTTTGTGTAAATGTTTTATGAGGCACCGTCTAATTTTTGGGCAGGTAAATCCAGTATTTTCCCTCCCATCAGGGTCAATTATGTGTAAAAAGGCAGAGACATACAGCAGGGATCAATTTGTCCATTTAGAAGTGTATTTCCTTACTAAATAAATTGTAATTATCAACTAGTTGCCTATTACAGGACAAAAACATTCAATCAAATGTTTTCCAACAGCATACAGATATTTTGATGAGCAACACTAGTGTTTTACATAAAAATAGACCCGAGTCTGTATGTGTGCCTTAATGCAGGCAGTCCACGTGAAGACAGATCAATTACTGCTGATGAAGATCCCAGTTCTGATGTTGTCCTGAATGAAATCAACAGGCAGCGCAGAGATCAACAAGCTCCCTGACTCAAAAACACACTGCTTAATGTTTTCCAAGAGAATAAAACTAAGAAATATAATATATGAATGTAAATACTGTACATACTTTGAAATAATAAAAAAGATGAATGGATGATATGGGTCATAAAAGCATAGTGGTCTATTTTCTTTAAAATGCGTCTGGGTAGAGGATGTCATACATTAGTACTGTACCTGTCATAGTCTGTGCAGAACCACACCTACTGTATCTGATCAAGACTAGGCTTTGTAATTCTAACAATATACTGCACAACACCCAGAGAAGACGCACGTGACAATACTGTTTATATAGAAAATCACACCAATGTTCTGATGCGAAATACTGTATACTCTGACTAGCAGTGCAGTGATGTTATTTTACATTCCTAATCATAGTCTAAATTAGATTAGATAAATAAAAGGGACCTACTCTCAACTGATATACACAGTAACAAACTGTGTAACAGTATAATTAAAGTTATGCTCAGTCATTTTGGAGAAGGCTTGATATTTGAACTCAAAACAAAAACACCTCTTCCTTCTCAATGCCATAGGGTTCTTCCTCAGAAGCTCTGCCCTATTGTAAATGCATTGCCATGGCTAAGATACTGTTATGTGTCTGCACGACTTTCTTTGTGTTTCCATTTACAGAGCCAGAGATGTATAACCTCTGCTATATCATTTGTATTTATATGATGCCTATAATTTTGTACAAAACAATCCACTATAATTAATACTTGGGTGGCAGAATCATGCTTATCTAGGAACAAGTTCAAACTATTTGAGGGCCTCTTCCTATAAGTGGCTATAGAGCTGTTGGGCAATGGTTGGCTTTTTGACTCTTCCTATGGCTAGCTGTGACTCTCTATAGATGGGCGGGTGTGGACTCTCCCTGCAGCTGGTTGTAGGACTATCATACTCAAAATGTATGTATACATTATCCTCATATTCTGAAACATCTTCCACTGCACTGTGTCCTTCTGTTAGCTGATTGAAACTCTTGCTCAATCTTTTGTTGACATTGCTGGAGGATTGTAGTATAGTAGTATAGTATAGTGTAGATAGTTATTTGTTTTGTCCCTCCCCTGTTGTGCAGTTGTAAGAAAATACAATATTTTGTAGGTTCCCACTACTGAGGGTAACGAGTGTCAAAAAAGGAGCTGACTGCTTCTTGGTGCTTGGATTGCAACAATGTAATGTAGCAATAAAATGAATGTAAAAAAATGTAAAAAGGGCGATGTCTTTCTGTCCATATGGTCCAAGCGTCTCCACGAGCCAGCGCTTCCTTCCTCGTCAGCCGCGGTTCGATTGTCCGTGCGTCTGCTCTGTCCGGCACAGATGGGCTTGCTGCCTCTATAAACAGCAAACAATCAATCAGTGCAGGTCCTCGCATGCCCGGCAACACTTACACACTCGCACACAGTCCGTACACTTTCCTTAGTGTTGGGCAGTAAATACCGAAGATCCTTCCGTGACGCCGTCACTTCTGGGTTGGTTGAGAGAGCGAAGTTCCCCTTTCGTCCTGGGAGCACCACCCATAATCATACCCGGAAAAAAAACAACCTTCAACGTAGCAGGAACAGCCTCTTTTATATCGTGCTGCACGCCATGGCACGGCGAATAGTGTTTCTGATGTGTGGCTGCAAGGAAGCTTATTCCTGTAGTCAATTATGTCCCGTTCCTTTGAGTCCTTATCATTTTGAAATGAACACTTCAAGCAAATACAACATGCAACACCACAGCCATTTATAAAACATAATTTAAACATACAAGAAAAATGCTTAAAAAGGCTCTAGAACGGTGACACTGAAACAACCAAATTCCCTCTTGGTATTCGTACAATGATATATTATCATTAGTCATTGCTGCCTAGAGATTATCAAAGTGTAATGTTTACATTAATTAGCACAATTCTTTGGCTGCATTGCTTGTTTTAACAATTGCACATATTTGCAAAGAGCGTTTCTTTGGGTAGAAAAGTAAATTAATGGTTAAATCTCACCTGTTTGTTTTGGTGTATAATAAATATTAGTACAAATGTTTTTATGTTGGTGGTATACTGTATTTCAAAGACATTGCGCAATCTAAAACTTATCCCGGGAATCATTTTTTTAGTTTTGATTTGGGGGAAGAGAAAAAAATAATAAAACAAGTCAAGGCATTTATTTCCAGCTCACTTTAGTTGCACACGGCCTCTACTTAAATTCAAATGTTATTATTACGTGGGATAAAATGGCATTCAGCTGAATTAAGGGTTGAATAAATAAATGTAAAGCACCAAAATGTTGCCTGAAGGTAAGAACACACTGTATATGAAAATCAAAGATACATTCACCTTTCCCTTACATGCACCTAATACAGTGTGAAAATATAAGGGAAAAGTAGACCCCTCAGGAGAAACTCAAAGGTGCCAAGTAATAAAACGTCACATAAAATTCACACAAGCACAAAAGTAGAATCATTTTCCCTTTTAAAAGACACATTTGATTTTAAGCATTTCACTCAGATTGAGCAGCGCTACACTGCCTATGCATCCTGAAATAAACCTAGACCCTCACAAAAAGAAAAACATGCACGTGATCAGTTTTAAATGAGCCAGGACTAAACATTAGTCTCAGAATGCAAGCTGTAAAACGTAAAATGTTATGAGAAATAATATTGATAAAACAAGTGACTAAATGCTTTATAGATCAGTGTATCAAATCAGTATATCAACGCATCATTCCAATAGGTCCCGTTTTAACGGCACATGCAAATAAACCCAGAATGAGACAAACATTCATTCATTCATTCAACATAACATTCTTAAACCCGACATCTAAAAGAAGGTAGGAAGAATAATGTGACAGAGGGAAATTAAAACAGTGCCATTGCTCCCCCTTGCACCACGGCAGATAAGGGAATAGTCTTCACATTCCATCAGGCGGGGAATTGAGCTGAGAAAAAGAGGCATTACTTCTTCCATACGGTGTAGAACACCCATCTGGAAATGTGAATTGAGGAACAGATTCGGAAGAAACTAGTGCTTACACATGTAAAAGCATACCACTTATTTCATTCCATTTTCCTGTCCTGTATTGACAAGATACTTGCGTAATAATTACACTACGTTAGAATGCAAACACTAAATCCCCTGAAAAACCCTGTGCAGGTGTTGTTAGATAACTCAGCAGATTAGCGGGGTTTAAGCTGGGTGGAGCGCTACTGATGTTACCACCAATGGCATGCCATATACCTCAGCTTTCCTAACTGGTGCAGAATGATTGACACGGCAGAGCGAATGAGGCGTTATTCTGGCTGATCAGACCTGTCTGTTGGTTTCGCTGCCTCCGTCATTCACATATTTCTGGCTATCCTATTTCAATGTTGTTGCTCCTGTTCTGCTGCGGCCACGGCAACTGCGTCTTAGCGTTGGGTAGCAACAGAATTTCCATTCCAAGTAGTTCGGGCTTCTGTGTCATATTAATTGAATTTAAGTGCCACAAAACATGTTTCTACCATTGTAAATATGTATTCAACTACATATAAGGCTGGAAATATCCACTCTCTAATCCAAGAGTTATAGAATGTATTTACTTTATATTTTAACTTGATTAAATGTTGATTTTAACATTTCTTGCCAGGAAATGTAAAACTTTAAATTTGTCAACTGTTTATTCATGTACCCTGTAAAGCATAAGTGTACAAAATTGCACCATACAAATACATTGACTATGCCTTGCCTAGTGAAAATTATAAAATATAGATGACATGTTCATGTAAATGCAATGACGCTTTATGGTGGGGCAGCTGACACCTTGTTTATAATGGGTTATTTGAGTAGCAAGTAGTAACGAATGTGCAGCACAGCTCTGCCCAACCTAAACCTGAGGGGAGGCAACAGCTCTGATCCACCCTGGCCTGAGGGAAAGCAACTCTCCTCTGACCTCAGCCTAAGGGAAGTATAGGCAGGCCTAACAGCTCTACGGGTCTGAGGGAAGTATAGGCAGGCCTAACAGCTCTACTGGCCTTAGCCTGAGGAAAATATACACAGGCAGACCAACAGTTCTACTGTTCTGAGGGAAGTATAGGCAGGCCAAACAGTTCTACCTGCCTCAGCCTGGGGAAAGGCAGGCCAACAGTTCTACCGGTCTGAGGAAATGTTCAACATACATAGGTAGGGGGCTGGAGGAGCCCTGAAAAGGATACAGCTCCATGTAGGAGGGAACGCACACCACCTCCTTGGAGAAGTCCACTGGGCAGGACAGCTGTGACAGTTGCTCTTCATACTGACTCAGCGCGTCAGTTAGATTCACGCAGTTACCCTGGCGACCAACAGGACCATAACACCAGATGCAACAAGGAATCAAGCACACTGTGTACACTTTGTATTTCCAAGTATTCATGCCGCTACTAATATCTCATTAACGTACTCAATGGGAGACTCACCTGTGTAAAGTACTTCCCACTGGGTCGCAGAACTTTGATTGACAGGTCTAAAATAAGACGCAAGAACTCCCACGTGGAATCTAGGTTCGAGCAGTGATACACGAGTTAGCCAACAAGACGACATATGTGGCAGGGATGCCATTGTTACTACGACTGTGTTAACGGCGCCAGAAAGCACACACACACACCTTCTTCCGGTGCTGTGGATATGGGGACTGCCGTCAGATCATTGATGACGTAGTCGAACATCCGCCCTTCCTGCGCGTATTTTCGAAGAATGGGAACGCAGTCTTCCACTAGCACCTGAAATGACACAGGCGTCTTCAAAACGAGCACTGTGTTGCCGTATCACGCCATGTTTACCTGTTTATTCTAGGTGAATGTTTGTGAACATTTACAAACAGATTTCACACATGGTGGTTCTTGGCGAACCAACATGGACGATGGAGTATGCGTTACAGTTTAAATCTAACAATTTGGAATATTGACACGAAATGTTTAAGTTTGAAAAGTTAAGATAAAAAGGAGTTCACCTCATTTTGCCTATTTTGACACACCTCACGTGTGTAGAATCACATATAAATACATACATACAAATAAAATTTGAATTAAATAAATCATTCCCATGTTATAACCACTCCTCGACATGCGTTTGCATCCGGAGGAACACATTCCTGCCCTAGCTCAGAATCAGTGTTGGAAACACAAATGTTTGGGCAACAAAGGAGGCAGAGAAGAGAATTGTGCGAGCCTGGACTTTCAAATGCTAGTCTCAACCACAAGGGCAATCTGAGACGCACATCAAGGGGTGTTCCTTCAAACCCACCTCGTAGCCTTCTCCTTTCAGGTTGTCCAGGACGTTCCCACAAGCCTTCCTCATGTGGGCGCTGCATCCATCCAAGACCATTTGGTCAATGTATGCACTTTGTCAAGGACAGATAAGGGCACGCGTTTGCTTGTATGATGAACAAACTGCAGCTATCAAAAAGAAATGATGGCGGTGCGTGTGCGCTGAAAGGATATCTCCAACATGGTTATCATCTTTGGCTTGAGTTTCAAAGCCTCTGCAAGGATCCCGCCATCACCACCACCTAATATGAGAACCTCTTTTCCAGAATAATCCTCTTGTCCGCTCCCCATGATGGCTTGGGTGTAGGGCAAATCACTCTCCGCCAGGTCTGTTTGGAAGAACGCACCATTTAAGAATGGAAATGAACATGGAACTATTCACAAGATTACGCTGCAAGGAGAATAGGAGAATACGGTTTGATATGCCAGAACAAATAACATGAATACAGTGGTGATCTACTTACTGACATCCCCATTAAGGACTAAGATATTTCCAAATTGCCGAGAGTGTAAAATCTTGATGTTTTGGTAAGGAGAGTCTTTATCGTACACTACCCGGTCTATGTCATACTCCACCAGTCTGCCATCAGCAGTGGGCCAGTATCGGTCAACAGCTGCGCCCCGGGTAAGAGCTGGAAGCCTTAGTGGAGAAAAGGTTTAGCTTTTAGACATATATATTTTCAATTAACTACTAGCCATACAAGATGAATATACTTGCCTTTTAATCCTGGTAATATTGCCTTGCAGAAGACTTTTTAATTTATTTTCCAGTGCATTTAAAAGCTGCGGAGACATTTTTTTACATCAAAGAAATACAGAACGGGCATTAACAAAAACATCCAATGTTGATAGCCATGACTTGGTTGGCAGGTCCACCATTTTATTTAACATTTGCATGCAAATTTGCTTTACACCAAAGACAATGAATGAGATAAAATGCTGTACAGTACATGAGATAACATCAGAACAACAACAACAGAATTTCAGATATTATTTCCTGGTATTTATATGTGGATGTGTTAAATTTAGCACACTTTCTATGTATCAGATTATCTGCATTTTAGGTGAGGAAAAGAGTTAGTAGTATTTGACTGACAGGTCTTAATGCCAGTGTCCAGTTAGCCTGAAAAATAAACATTTATGAATGTTTACTCTTGGTTTTAGCCGTGGGTTGTGTGAAGAACACATTTGTTAAAAAGGATGAACATAAAAACCATCATGTTGTCTTTAGAAGAAAAGCAAGTCGTTTCAAAGCTAATAAAAAAGGGTTAACCTGTCAGAGCTAATGCATTGGATAACAATGCATTGGATACCAATTTGGAATGTCTTGAAAAACAAAGAAACAGCTGGCATACTGAGCAGCAGACATTAAATAGGGTTACTTAAGGAAAATAACTGCAGTTCATAACAGAAACATTGGCATAGCTGTGAAGAAAAGCCCTAAAAACATCTGTCTGCGTTGGATCACAAAGGTATCTGACAACAAGAAAAACCTTCCAGTGACATGTTCCAGTACTTTCATTTACTTACAAATGACCTCTAAACTCTATTGCCTTCAATGTATAGCAAAGCAAAAGTGAAATAGCCTTGCCGGTACAAGTGAACAGTATACTTACATTGTCTACTTGTGCAATGTTGTCCCCCTCATAACACTGCAGATCAACAGTGACTAGACCATGGGAGTGAACACGCAGGACCACAAACCTGTGGGAGCAGACAAAAGAGCTGTATCTTAAACATGCACATAACATCAGACATTCTAACGCACCCATTCTTTCAACTATAGCTCATTGGGCTCCGATTCATCAGATAATAAACATTTACTCATGTTTATTATTAATAATAATAATAATAATAATAATAATAATAGTAAGTAAATAATATTTACTCTTATTCACTGGAAGCCACTCTAGTCCATCCATTTAACCATCCCTGAATAATCATTATTTTGCCATCTGATCCTTCATAACCTTGTTAATAAACTAGATTTTGGCCTTACAAACACCATGGCTAATGAAAGCAAGTCAAGTTACGGGCATCATTTTGCATACGACTATCCTTATTGGTGTAATAAATCACACTGACTCTGTAGCAAGGTTTATAGATGCAACAATTTGGTGTTCCATAAAATGTCAAGGATCTAAATAGAACAACGGCTTTGGTGTGCATTATTACCTGCCCTTCTTGCCTACAAATGTAGCAAGGTATCCATGCCCCTCGGTGTCATGCACAGTCTCTGTCATTTCCTGCTCCTGAAATATTGATTGTAGGCCGCAGACTGTCGAAGTACAGTCAGCTTATTGGAGAGAAAATGGAAAGAATATTTAAAAAAACAAAACATTAGAAATGGAATCAACCATACTGATAATTCTAAACACACAAAATGGGTTTATTCTGTTATCTTCTAATTTAAAATACTTTAAACAAACATGATTATGCCAGCTGTGTCACAGTGTTAGCATCTAGCAACAAAAAAATGTGCCTGTCTGTAAAATACAAATATGGATTTCTGCATGGGCTTCAATTAGCCCTGAGGGCAAATGGGTGCTCAAATGCAGTTTCTGCATTAAACCTTCAATAGGGCAAAGGTTTTAAAGGACAGCCGCAGTTATTTCTGTTAGCAAAATATGTTCAGTATGACTGCAAAGGTCTAAACTAACTAAAATAAATAGTAAAGACAAGTAATGCATTGAAAAATAAGCAATACCCATTTCAAGAACAAATAGTAAAACAAACATGTGACCTTGTGTTTGACTTTTCAACCTTTGGGTGTTTAATGGTACACAGCCATTTTGCATGTTGTTTGTTGTTTACATGTGATGTAAAATATCACAGGCCAGGTTCAGTTGCAATGCTTTCAGCAATACTAAAACATAGCCCGAAATCATCTTTAGCAGTATGGCTAAAATAAATTAGCAATCGGTCAATGCTTGTCCTCTTCATATGTTCAATTTGAACAACATCGGATTATATAATCTAAATGTAGGCTATTCAGTTCATCTGAATTACTGTACATTGCAGTATCACAGTCCCCTCCGAACATATTAGAACAGCAAGGCTAATTCATTTGTTCCCGCTATAAACTGAAATTCAGTACCACAGATTGCATGTTTTTGGATCATGAGCTTATTCCTTCTTTCTCAACAACTTGTTTTTCAGCACTTGCGTTTAATGGTCTCACCAGGCCATAAAACGTTGTTCCTGAACTTTTATGAGTCACCTCTGTATTTAAAATTGCCTATCTCGCCTTCTGATTCTTATTACGGATGGAGGGTTTGCATACATTGAAGAATTCATCAAACGGTTGATTGAGATACCTTCACCCATGCCCTGTGGCGCTTGTTTGTGATGTTTTGGGGTTAATCTTCAAAGCTCTCACAATGTTTCAGACATCAACTGCAATTGTTTACCTTGGCTGACCCATTCAATGTCTGCTGCAAAGTTATTGAGCGATTTACTTATGATTTATTGTGACAAACTATTACATTTGTTCTCCTTATGGCATTTCTAATTATTGTAAATGCTGTACTGTATGCTTCTGCAGAGTTCCTCTTTTTACCATGCTTGAAAACAACTTGCTTTTCTCCTGAAATACTTTAGGTTTGTTGGTCATTTCAAATGCAAATGCAGTCTTCACACAGCCCAAGGATAAAACCAACAGTATAGCCTGTAGCCATTGTAAACCTTTATGTTTTACCAATAAACACACTGGGGCAACAAGAAAGTCAGTCTTTTTCAAATAGTTTTATGCTCACCTAAAACTTGGGTGTCTGATAGTGTGGTTGTTTAACACTTTATGTAAATACCAGGAAATAAAAGTTAAGATCTCTCTTATTTGCATACATATTTTTATCTCAATGTCTATTATCATCACTGCATGGAATTAGCCATGCAGGTCCAATACTTTTGGAGGGGGCTGTAGTGTGGCCTATAAAAATGCAACAAAAGTATTCCTGAATTAGAAAAATATTAAACTTATATGTTCTAGATATTAATATTTAACAACCCACACCCGTGTTGGATTATTGTTATAACATTATACATCATTATTGTAATCTAGATCAAACTACTATAATCACATGACGTTCGGCCTATCTTGTCTTCTTCAGACAGCTAAGTGAATCTAGGACAGGGAAACAAACTCAAGTATCATAAAAAGGTCAAGTCCATGTTGTGGGTTTGAGATGCTATACTGTCATTGCCGGTAGGTAGAGTATAGTTTATATAAAAGCTATTTGCCTGTGTCAAAGGAAACAGATAACACGGGTCTATATGCATGGTTCGTTCAATTCGAAATACAAATGAAAGGATGTTTCTGACGCCAACAAGCGGCTTAATGAATGCATGCTAGCGAGCTACAGTGGCTAGCTAGAATTCAGCTCTGCCGCAAAGACTATTAGCTACGACGTTTTGTAGAGGGCTGCTCTGCAGCAAGGCAGTGCTTACCTGCCGCAGAAAGGTTGAAGTCGAGAGTATAATGTCGCAGTGCCATATTTGAGCACAACCATCCGCCATGCCTGGAATAGGCTGTATGCGAAAAACGGTTCTAGTCTGCAGTCCTATCCCGTTGCTAGAGAGCTACCTTACATGAGGGGGAGTGACTCTGCCTGTAGGCAGTGACACCACTAGAGTCAACGAGGAAGAGTGAGAAATCCCGCAATGTGCCCCTTTGCCTATGCAGGCCGCCTAAGTAGTTGGACAGTTTTGTTATGGTGAATTGCAGACCAATGAACACACCGCGTCAAATAGACCACATGACAATAGTTGCCAAAAAAATAGTTATGTTAAATTCCATTTAAGGCCATACTGATTTGACTGGGTGTTTTAGCTTGTGATGTGTCCCTTTCCCTCAACTGGACGATCAGCATGACGAATTTTATTTTTATTTTTAATATAGTCTATACTAGCCAGGTTTATCCTATTAGAATAAAAATGCACCACAGTAAAATGCATAACAATATATTTGGACCAAGTTGGCTAGCTTATCATTGTATTTGTGACAAATAATCCTTGTCTGGTCACGTCAGCCAACACATCAGCATACTGCCCCCTATAGTGGCTGTGCCATGAATCAGTCTGCTGAAGGTGCACATGACGACTACTAACTAGTACATTATACTGTACAGATACACATGTAGGCTACTGCATAGGCCTACTGTGGGATACATGGATATTGTCTTACTTTTGTAGTCAATGACTGAACTTTTACTCTGTATGTGGAATATATATTGTTATGTGGTGTGGTCTTATATCAACATAATCATCAAATTTAAATAATTAGAACATTATGTTTTATTGATGCTGATAAATCAGTGTTGAAGCATATCAAATAAAATCAAGTATTTCTCAAACAGAATGGTTTACTCTTCATGTCACAGTAGATTCAAAATCACAGTAATCGAAAATTAAATAAATATAAACAGAAATGCCTATTGCATTTAACATCTAGCCTACACTAAATGTATTATAGCTAACTTGTTGCTTCATAGGCACTTCATTATACTGTCATATTTTCTAAATACAGATAAATAATTCAAATTAAATAGTGAAAAATGTCATATTGCCTATGACTAACCTATACTCTCAGAGCAATGTTTTTAAAATGATATGGATACAACAGATAGTGTATTTGCTTTAGAAAGATGAAACCACAATCCAAACAATGTTGTATTGTAACAAGTCTCACCCATATCAAAATGACAATTATGGTCATGTTTAAGCTATTCTACTAGTTCTGTCTTGAAAATTCGAAAACATTTACTTCGACTAGTTTAAGGTGAGTAATAAAAACTAAAGTGGGAAAAAAAAGAAAAAAAAACAACACAATTTGTATGGGTCAGTGAGCATATTTAACTGTTTTTGTGCAGAAACCTTAATGCATTCAAAACATTTTACAGTGTATGGGTTTCCATATTATTGCTAAATGGTGATATGCGCAGGAATGGATGAAAACAGCTCTTCTCTATTTTCCTCTTATCACAGTGGCTGGCTAGGAAAGCTGATCCTCATACTGCTTCCGGAAACAGTCTCCAGCAGGGAAGAAGTCCCAACATCGCTCCTGGTACATCTTCCAGACATATGACTCCTACAACGTTAAACAGTTAACAGGAAGTCCAAAACATTTAGAGAACTGAGATAGCTATTGATTTCCGCTACTGGGAATATAAATAATTATAGTACAAAGTAGTCTGACCTGACCAGTATGCTCGGTCTCGTCCTTGTTGATAAGGTACATTAAAAAGAACCTGGATAAGACAAGCAGGTTAATGTTTGCTCTAACTCACACATAAACACCAGTTTTTGTGTGTAGTGTCCCAAAAGTATAAATGATACATCTGCTCATTCTTTATAATTGAAACTTCGGTGTAAAAAAAAAAGGAAAAAAAAGTGTGTCTATAGGGGGAGGGGTTGTGAAAAGTGTGGGCCTAGGATCTAGGCCCACACGTAGGCCCATATGGGCAGGAAGCTATTGCATGTCCCACAGTGCACACCTAAGTAGCATGCATTCTGAAGTTACTCTGGTTGTTGTTGTTACTTCAATCAAAAAGTCCAAGCAAAAACGTAACACTTAAGTGTTGAGGTGAGAAAGCAACACAGTCGAGTTTTACAAAAGTTAAATTGTCCAATTCCTTAAATCATAGAGCTCAATACCAGATAACGCTTACATGTAATTGGCCAGGTTGTGTTCATCAAAGGTGTGGGTCTCAAAGCCATGAGGTGTTGTGTCAAAGTAGTCACTTCCAATGCCACATATGAAGCATTTTGTCTGCAAATAAATAAAGAATTGACTCAGAAGCGTTAAATATACATCTGCCATAAATTGAACTATAATCAAAAGATAATATAAAATAAATAATAATTTACCTCCATGTCTTCCTTGACTTGCTCTTGTTGGTCTCGGAGTTCTCCAAAGGCATCAATAATCAGACCTGTATACATACAATATTAGTATTAGTTATATAAATATATATTATTAGACAGGTTGACAGTGAAAACACAACCTGCAATCGTAATTGGTGCAGTGTGACACAGCATGATGCATTTAGACCAACTCTGGTGACATTGGTTACCCTGTATAATGGCAAGCAGGATGACGATGACGAAAAAGAAGAACGTGATATCAAAGACAACTCGGTAGAGTTCATAGTCGTCTCCAGCAGGGTCCTCGATCTCGTCACCGATGCCCCCTCCAGCACGCACACCCACATACATGTGGAACAGGTAACACTATGGAAGGTGGCCAAACAAGGGAGCATAGAGATTTCATACTACTGGAAATACTTTTTCATATCCTATATTATATTTAAAATCTATAATTCTGTTATTTTTATTATTTCAAATATATTCATATAGTTATTATCACGAGTGTCCTCTGAATCAGATTATTGACCACACATGTAAAACATTTAGAAGCAGTTACGTACGGCAATCACTAATGATTTCATGAGTGCAGCTTTACAACCCCACAGGAATATTGATCACTTACACCACATAGCGTACTGCATGAAATACAATCAATGACCATTCACGGTGTCCGCAGGGCACACTGACTTACGGTCATCATATCGTCACATTTCATGTCAGGTTCGTCTTCGTCCTCACTCTTGTTATAAAACTTGCGGAAGAAGTTGAAGGCCACTACAGTGTAGAGATACACAACCACGGCCAACAGGCCAACCGTCATCATTAACTGTAGGGAAAAGCGAGGATCAGAGTAAGATACTTAACAAATGTAGCTTGTACAATCGGGGCTGGCGAGGCATCTAGTTCGTGATACCTGTTTTCCATTGTGGGTGACTGAGGACAAGATGGTGCGCAGAGTTTTGACACCCATTGCGATGTCCAGCAAGTGACAGGCAAAGAAGAAATGGTTGAAGTGTCCCAGCAATGACATTATCAAGTACCAGCAGAGATAAAGGAAGGTCTACATAGACATATGGAAACACGATTAATACACCTCTAAGGAGCTGACATACGATACACACATCTATAGAAATATGAAATCCATATTACACATGCTTACTCCATCTGTGAACACAACCCCAAATTTCCAGACCTGGTACTTCATGTCAATCAAAGTAATCCTAAGGAAAGAAATAAGGCATTTAGTTATTGTCTTTTAGACTAATATTATGTGTCTCTTTGTTGGTTCAATCAGTGACACACCAGGTGAACACAGAGTTGTCGGGCTCCTCTTGTCTCTTCTCGTGTTGTTGACTCACGTCCAGTGAAGCTAAATCTACTCCCAGTAGCTCAGCGATCCTCTCTCGGCCATAAATGTCCCCATACTTATCCAGGACCTAGAATCAGATATCAGAATGTCTAATGATTAGACACTCAAGACACTAACATTTTGGATCAAATACGTTTTTATAGATTAGACACGAAATCTATAAAAACATATTGGATCATTGCAGAAATCTGAGCTCCTTTTTTCAACGTGTCTTAAATTTTAAACGGTCAAACGATGTCTCGCTGCCTAACATCACCCCCAGTAGCTGTTGGCCTTAAGGCCATTTCAAACTACTGTCAACAGCACAACACACAGCCCAGCCCACCTTTCTCTTGACAAATTTGTCCCAGTAGTTGTTTGGAAAAGAGCTGTAAGGATAAAAAAAAAAATCATCTGTGTAAGCAAGAATCTGTATAAGACAAAACAACACAACAATGTATTAATGAATGAATTTAATAAGACTTACGGAGTATTAAGGACAAGCCGGTCCCACTGTCCTTTTATGTCATCGTCCTCGGGTTGCTCAGTGATGTAGAGACCATCAAACTCCAGCTTTCTGGCAAGTTCCTTTTCCCTCTTGAAGATTACCAGTGGAATCTGAGAGAAATAATGAGAGATTTTGAATACTTTTAGACTGTGCGGCATTTTGTGTGAAGCAAAGCATGATTTAAAGTTATGTGTAAAATTGTGTTTTGACTTCTTTAAATCTTATTTCTTAGGCTGCTATGGGCTTTTAAAGTTAAAATGTTTGTCATGTGGTTTTCCCTTTTATTTTTAAACTTGGCTATAGACTTGTCTAGTCATGTCGCCCCTGCTAGCAGTCAGCAGGCAGCACGTCCGAGTCTAAATTAAAAAAGTGAATAGCATCACAGAATGGCATTTTTCTTCATGTTTAGTTTCAGGTCATGCCATGCTCAGGTTATTTTCAGTGCAAATAAATTGAGCTTTTGACGTACAGTTCAGATATGTTGAGATCTTTGTACGCAAGTTATATGATGCTTGCTAACTGCTGAACGTTAAACGTGAAATGCCAGAGCGCATTATGCACACCAGCCCCAAGGCCAAACTCTTTACATTTTCAAAGAATGAGAGTGCTTAAGTTGTATAACTAAATACCAACATGTATATAGCAACTGTACTCTGACTAAAGTAAACTGGTATGGAAACGTCAGAGGGGCTTTGCGTGGCTTTAAATGTTCCCTGAGTAATAAGAGTGACATATTTTCTGTGTGCTATAGAGAGAAAGCAATAGCTTGCATGTATTAAAATTATCTTCAACCCCCCCCCCCCAGCTCCCCGAAAGCAAAGAATGTTAACCTAGATTGTTTTGTTATTGATACAACAAAATAAAAAATAAAAACAGTGAATCATGTTTCACTTTTAACACCTCATCCTGTAAAAGTACATTATGCAGTACAGTATATTGGTAATATTGACTAATTATTAGTCATAAAAGCATAAATATGCTAAATTATGTAAATCTAAATGTGCTAAATTATGTAAATCTAAATGTACATTTTGAATAACACCTCCACACATCTCGACATTTGCTCATTTCATACAAGTGCTGTGCAGAAGACCTACTGTATCTGCCCACAGAAACTCCACAGCGTCACACAGCATTCCAATAAAAATCTGTGGCCAGATATGGAACTGCAGCAAACTTTAACGTTTACCGTAGTGTGCAGAACAAACCATTTCATTAATTATAGGGGGGTATAAGATATAAGTAAAATAGTTTGAGGAAAATAAAGATAGAAAGAAAAAACAACAAGCTTCATGTGACTCACAAATACTACATAAAGTTTGACAAATAAATATTTTTGAAAAAGCATTTTCTAAAAGGTTAGAGGGCACTTTTGAGCCCCACTTGACCTAGGGTCCAGGGATAACTGATCCGGTCTTTTTCTCAATGTCGGTGGTCCTGAGTATACTTTATACAGTTGGGATAGTCACAGTATAATAAAAGGCCTTCCAATGCAATATACTATAATATAGTATAACACTATATGACCTGCCATTGAATGTTTACAGTATATTAGAACAAAAACAAAATGCTGCAAGCTGCAATGCAGGCTGCAAACAAAATGCAATGAGACCATGAGGACATATCAGGCTAGGATAAGAGTATTTGTTTTGTATTGGTTAATATGAAATGTGGCATCTTCTGCTATTTGTACCATACTGTAGCTTCATACTTGTACTTCACATTTATAGAATGGTTAACTACTGAATACACCAGCTTGTTATGACGTACCTTAAGGCAGTTGTATCCAATAATACAGATAAAGGAGATGACTGTATGAAGGACTGAAAGGAAAGACATTGTTGGCTGCATGTAGCCAGTGCTCTCTTCTAAAAAGAAATAAACAGGGCCTTCTTCCTCTTCCTCGTCTCCCTCATTCATTCCTGACCCCTCATCCTCTTCTCCTGAACCTTCGAACACCCCAGAGCCTTCGAACATGCCGGAACCATCCATGTCTTCTCTATCGGGGGATGAGCCAGACACCTGCGCAAATGAATGGAGATAATATATGCAGTTGACTAAGTACAGTACATGCAAATAATATTTCAATTAGGTATTGGTCAATTTAAGCAAAACTAATAGTTATATAAATGAATGGGCTGTTAGAAAGCACCACGACTAGTTATCATGTGCCTATGAAATAAAATTAAGTGTTGACCCTGTAGAACAGTAGAATGAAGTTCAAGGCAAATGCCAGAAACAAAGCCAGAAAACGCAGATTGTAGAAGTTTCTTGAGAGGTAATTCTAGAAGAAATAGACAAGTAATGTAATATTAATTAAACGGCATTGGAGAAGTACTGTATAGTCACACTAAAAAAAAATAGTAGTACAGAACAAAAAATACAAAAGCGTCACCATGAATTTGTTCCTTTGGACATCCAGCTCAGTCCAAATTTGAAAACCACTCTTTTTGTGTGTGTTCTCTTTTTTGGCTGCAGCTTTCTTTGGTCCAGCAGGTTTGATTTCCTCCTTGGTTTGGGGTTCTCTATCAACTTTCTCCCCGTTTTCAACGCTAAAATACAAACAGCACATTACTGTACTGTGTATTCCACTGAGGAAGAATAGCGATTTACAGTTACAGAGGTACCAAAAAAGCTTCCCTAGACCCCTTACTCAGCCTTCTCTGGTTCTGTAGGAGGAGGTTCCACGATGACAGGAGGTTCGGGAGGTTTCTGGCTAGCATCTACTGGAGGCTGCACGCAATTAGCAATATCATTAGCTTATACCTTACCTAATAGTCTGCTTTCACACTCGCTTACCTCAATGTTTGCCTCACCTGTTTTCTCTTAGTAATCGGGGTCCCTTCAGGAGTTGGAGGCTCCACAGCCGCCTCTACACCCATGTCTCCCAGTCCCCCTGGAGCGTCAATGCCCACCATCCTCCCACCCTCCTTGTCCTGGGCATCTTCCTCCTCCTCCTCTCCGCTCCCAGACTCTCCCGTGTCAGCGCCCCCCCCGGCGTCCAGCTCCTCCCCGGCCCTTGACTCTCCTGGCAGGTCACCGTGCACGTCGTCCTGGGTGGGGTCAGGCATGCTGGCCAGGATCTCGGTCACCGTAATGTTCTTGGCCCCCTCCACGAGACCGCCGCCGAACAAGGTGTTCCAGATAAGCATGAAGATGCCTCTGCACACGTTGTAGATGAAGTGTAGTATACTCATGAGGATGGCCCAGAAGAAAACGGACAACGCCACGATGATCTCCTTAACGGTCATCCTTCTCACCCTGCGGTACTGCCTGCGCAGGTTACGGAAGGTGAAGACGCCCAGGAAGCTTAAAGTGCTGTTGATGAAATCGGCGAAGGCAGAGGTCGATTCAGGCGGAACCTCCTCTCCGTTGCTCTCCTCGTCTCCTCCGGCAGCCCCACCCTGCCCCCCATCCCCTCCTGCCTCCGCGCCATCGTCGTCATCCTCCTCCTTCTCCTCCTCCTCCTGCTCTGAAATCTGCGACGCTATATTCATCTCAAATATAGTGTCTTCGCAGAAGTTTACAAACATCTCCATCTTCTCGGATTCACCCCCTTCGTTGACGACGTCAAAGATGAACTGACGTTTTGACTCTCTGACCTGGGGCATTTCCCACTGCCGGCGGTTCACTTCACTGATCTCAAAGTAGATTCGCTCGATCTTTCTGCTGGCGCCCATTATTTCAATTCGGCCCAGGAAGGGGCGGAAGTAGTTCAGGACGCTATCAGCTTGTTCCAGGAAGTTCTTCAGCCTGGTGTCATGGGGAACGTGCTCAGACAGGTTTGTGAGCAGCACCGCGATGTTGAAGCCAATGTCCTTGGCAGGTTCCTGGAAGCGGTTGGCGAACTCATCGTAATTGATCATGTCATTCTCATCAGCCTCAGAGCAGGACAGAAGAAACTGGATCTCAGAAGGGGAGTACTGTTTCTGGCTGTCCATGGCTTTCTGGAAGTCTTTCTTGGAGATCAATCCTCGAGGGTCAGTGACGTAATCCCGGAAGGCATCTGAGGCCACTATGTCCTTCAGTTTAAGGAACATGTCAAAAAACTTGAGGATCATCTCCACATTGCTGGAAGACTCTACCAGCATGTCCACCATCTGACGGGCAATGGTACCATTCACCACATTACCTGAACCATATAGTAGAACATGAATATATAGTAACAGCACAAGAAGGGAACATCTTTCATAGTAAGAGGATCTTTTACCCTCTAATAGTGAAAGCAGCATAACAACCATGTCTTTCTGAAGGTCAAGGAGTTCTTTTAGCAGGCCAATCTGGCTGGAGTCCTAAGAGTGTAAAATATAAAGTAAAAATAATATTTGCATTCTCTAAAAATACTGTAGTTTAACTTCAGAAGTAAAACCAAATGGTAGGTTGTTAAGATAAAGGGCATGAACATTCTGTGGTTATCACAGAGAACATTTTTGGATCAAAAAAGTTTTTTCACAATTCGAAAAGTATTTTCATAACAATGAAGATAGTTTTTATCCTTTGTAATTATATTTGTGTTAACCTTCATGTAAACATATATTCTCTCGTTCCAAGGGCAAATATACCATCTATATTCAGATTGGAAAGCAGGTTCCAATGAGTTGTTCCTCCTACAGTTATATATCATTTGAATTCAAGTCTGTAGAAGGATCATACACTGTAAATTGGTATGTCATAATCCCATAATACCATAATGACCCCTTGGCACTTGCGTGAAATTGAAATACATGCCAACTTTCCTTGTGTTTGGTTACAACCTCTGAAAAGGAGGATTTGAATATAATACAATTGTTAACAGAACAGTAAATGTAAAAAGTAAAGTAAATGTGGTATGTGTAACCAAAGGGTAAAGCCACTAACATATTTTTATAAATAGTCATATTCTTGTAATCATTCTGAAGGGCTACAAATAGAGTCTAAGCATTATAATAATACAATTAATTGAAAACCACTATATAGTACCTATAATCCAAAAATGATCCTCGACATTCAGTTAATGACGTGCATCATGAAATTAACCAATGTTAGGGTTAATCAGAATTAGCACACAACACAAAAAGCAGCCATCCAGCTTAATCAATCATTGCAAACTATAATAATAACCCCCTTGGTTATTATTATAACAGTGCACACTGTAATTATCAGAATTCATTGTTAGATTCAACAAAGACTATTATTATTATTGTACTGTAAATACACAAGAAGCAGAGGTTACAGGCAGGCTTTTGTTTGCAGGATATTTTATAATCACCTGACATTTCAAAATGTAAATGTATTGTCCTAATGCATGTGTTTGATGTAAAAGTCATGCCAATATCACATTAATAGTCTATA